>JARFJB010001976.1:5650000-5825000 GCA_036346205.1 Vesta saturnalis
TCAAATATACGCGCTGTCCATTTTCAAGATGCACTGCCAAATGAACAACTCTGGATGACGTTCATGAACTGAAAATGAGAAAATACGCCAAACCGCTTCACTGCTACTAATGTAGCATCCCAATTGATATCGTTCGAATTCATCGATTGGTCCAGATGCATTTCCCACTCGAAAAACTACTATATCGCTTCCTTTGTTGACATATTTGCAAATATATTTGATCGATTTCACTGAATTGCAATACTCTACATTGATGTGTGCCTTGAACGTCTTTGATAGTAACGGTGAATACGGCACACCCGATCGATTATCGACTTCAGTGTCATTGTTATGCACTTTTAGACTGATGAATTTGCCACCATCTTCAGTTGATCGTGGACGATATTGTGAATATCCATCATTTCAGCGTGCAAGTCTCTTAGATAGCGTTTCGTGCATTTGCCATCCTTCATCACGGAGAATTGCTGTTGATCGCGTCACATAGACCATGGATCATATTTTTTGTAACGACTTCGAATAAGCCTGGATCAATGTCGACATCTGATATTTCTGCTGAGATGACTTCATCAATTTTATCTCGTGTACTTTTTTCGATCAACCAAATCAAGACGTGTGCATATAGTAATCCTCTTTTCTGCCATTCAATGGACTACATTCAATAACGTGTCTCCCCAAAAACATGATGTTTGAGAATGAAATGCATCATAGATTTCAATTATTGTTTGGCCACACGTGCGATGATGTCATGCGATCCGAAGACGATTGTCCAGGCAACAGAAGTTGCGTCCCACATAGGATGGCACGTTATGAAAAAATCTGGACGGCCGTATGCGCGAACGCACCTTGTGCGTATTCATGTAAGTGGCTTCCTGCGAATATAACAATTTTTCCCAGTTCATTGGGATTGCCATCATTAGCAATTGCGTCGCCTAAATGAATATATTCCTCCGAGCGCAGTTAGGTTTGATTCAATCGAATGAAAAAAAGTCGTTCAATCTCGATTTTTGGATACATATCGACAATGTATTGATGGAACAATTGCCGAAATTTCCAAATATGATTGTCTTGATTCTCACGAATCATCAATCGATATGAATAGTAATTTATGGCGCTTACTTTCTTATCGGTCTTCTCATGTGTTTGTGGATTTCTCATTTTGATGAAATGATAGCCATCTTCTCCTTGCCAGAATAAACTTCGATATTGCAACCCATCGTATGAGCGATGAGTTTCAGAGACTCGCTGAACATTACCATCTCTGCGTTGAAGAACTATATCACGCGATAAATTATGACGATCCTCACTTCATTAATCGTTGATACGTTGTATTGTCTTTCGTGTTGGTCGGCTGGTGTTTTGTCAGATCTAATGACAACAACGTAATCATCAGATGGCATATGTTGGAGAGCAGTTCTGAACAGTCGAACTAATTCGTTGTGTTGATCAAATAAATTTTGTAATATAGCAACAATTTCTCGATTAGTGCTGGTATTGAATCGACAACGTTGATCAACTTGTTCATAAGGGTGTTGTATATATATATATATATATATATTATATATATATATATATATATATATATATATATATATATATATATATATATAACTTTGTTATTATAAGAGATACAAAGTTGGTTAAATTAGCAAAGTCGGACAGAATTACATGAAGATTTAGAACCCGGTAAGAAAATTGACCATTGTAGCCAAGGTTCCGATTTATTTAAGAAAAACTGTAAATCGTTAAAATTTTTAATCAACGTTGGCTCGTTAGTTATTAAAAATACAGTAAAGTCTTAAAGAGGTTTTTAATAGATCATTTTAAGATTAATTAGATGCACTACTCAAAAAAAAATTTAAACACTGCTTTTTGAGTTACAACCCTAACTTACCTTTTTTTAAATAGCAACCATAAGCGACAGTTAGCTTATTAAATTCCTTCTGATTTCAACGATATAAAGTTTTGTATACCTAATTTTAATAATAATCCGTAAAACTTCAAAATTAAAAAAAAAACATTTAATTAAATAAATGGATGCGATAAAACAGTTGAAAATCGTTAAAAATAAAACAAGAACGACGGGAAAATTCTAATTTTAAAGTAATTCTATTAATATGAATGTTTAATTTTAACACAATTCAAGATCAAAACAAAGTTTCAAAGTGACCGCCATTGCGTTGTACGCAAAATTGACAACGTTTAATAATGATGTTTTGAGCTTTTCGTAACGTGGCTTTTCTTACAGAATTAATAACAATAGAAATGTTTTCTTCTAAATTAGTTATATCAGTTGGTTTTTCTTTGTACACCTTGTCTTTTATTGTTCCCCACAAAGGAAATCTAACGGAGTAATATCCAGTGATTCATAACTCTAATCGAGTTATGTGCTGGAGCTCCATCTTGCTGAAAATATTGCAGATTGCGAATTGTATTCAAAGGTACATTATCCAGAATTTCTTCCAAATTGGTAATTAAAAATCTTTCGTAGACTTCTGCGTTCAAATCTTCGTTGTAGAAATAAGGTACCAAGAATTCCACACCAAACATTTACAGAAAACACTTGTTGATCCCACCTTTCTACTGTGGGATGTGGATTTTCTGCAGACTAAACACGTGGTTTTTTCTATTAAAAATTCCATTGTTAGTGAAAATGACTTTATACGAAAAATTTTGATCTATCTAAATATTTGGAATAAACCAATTAGCGTATTCTAGTCCTTTCTGTAAATTTGTTAAATGTAAAGTATTTTCTACATGGTGGCCATATGGCTTTCGTCCATATTTCTTTATAATTAATCTTGATTCTTCTTTAGAAACACAATACTCCACACCTATTTTCCTAATAGACGCAGTTGGTTTCAAATCTGAATATGCCAAAACAGTGGTTTCAGTTTAAACGTTAAAATTTTTTGGCACATCCTTTGGTTTGGTAAAGGATTCATATATTTTTAAATTTTCTTCCATTTTACCAAAAATACGCTTATCCGGTTGACGACGTTCCATATAAGTTTGAAAGTATAACTTGGACGATTTTCAGTTGTTTTATCATAGCCATAACATCGTATGTAATTAAATGATTTTTATTTAAATTGTGTAAGCAGCTGCATACAGTCGAGCAGCCTCACTCGCATTCCCTTGGACAACACCTTAATAATAATGAATATCGGCATATTTTTCATTTGAAAACATGACTTAGGAAGGAAAACACGAACACGAACAAGAACAATAATAATAACAAGAACAAGAACGACTCAAAAACTAAATTACAATATCACTACAACAGAAAGAACTCTTATTGAAATCAGCAACACTGTAATAGCAAACAAATTTTGACAACTAACTGACTAATGTCAAGTCGTTGCTACGGTGATGAAAAGATATCAGTAAAGGAGACGTATTTCTTGCCGTAAATGTACAGATTGATTGAAAAGTGAGGGACAAATCGTCAATTCCCATAAAAGTTTTTCCTGAGGTGTATTCCTGTAACAATTCAGTAATTAGTACGTCAACCATACGTTTTTTTCATATCGTTGTGAAGCTTATGAAAAAAGGAAGTTTTTCCTTTATCGGCCATGTATCAAATCCATCTCTGTTGGAAAAATATTCCTCTTGGAAATTTGTCTTTGGATTTGAAAAAAAATCATTTCTGAATTCATTATGTCATTAAAAATGTTGAATGATGAGTTTGTCTCGAATGAATTCAATATTCTTTAAGATAATTTCATCTTCTACAAATTTCTCCTAATGTGTTTTTTTGTAACTCTTCTAGCTTGGAATATACAGCGTGGTTTAAAAAATAAGTCCACGAAATAGAAAAAATTAAAAAAAAGTTAACATCTTGGAAACCATCAACAATGGACACACCTCTTATATTAACAATTTTTTGTTCCTTTTGGCCAGAGGAATCAGCTGTTTTCGTTTTGGCCATCGAGTTTGGGTCACCCTGTATATATATATATATATATATATATATATATATATATATATATATATATATATACATAATATTGTTTAGGTTTCTGTAAGTATTATTATTAATTAAAATAGATATTTTTTGGGGTTTAACTTGTGTTTTATTAATTAAAATATAAAATTTTACGTTTCGGGGACTTCTATGTCCCCTTTGTCATTCTTGACATGTAAGCCAAATTTGAGACACACTGTAGATACATGTCCATTTCCTTGATATTTTAGATGTCAAGGAATATGTTTGTATACTTCAATATAAGATCATTAAGACTGCAATAACTGAACAGTTGTCAAGTTTTGCTTTTTAGGTTAATTATGAAGAAATGAAAAAAATTATATTGTAATATATTTAGATAGTATTGAGATATCTCCCTAAAGTCAAGCACGTTGAAAAATCATATGCTTTATAGCATTTTTTTTTTGTAAAGAAAATTTAATATCATCAAAAGTCTATTGACTCAATATTTGAACAACTATTCATCGATTGCCAAGGGCAAAAAATTGATCAAAATCCGCCTCAACAATTTTGTAAAATAGGCCTTTCAAGTGAGGTGACTAAATTTATTACTCCGTTATTAATGGAAGTGAATATTGTACCTCCAAAGAGGACTACAGGTTATGTTATAAAATAGTGATTAGTGGACGTGAAAGTACCCATACAATTAATTCAACATTGCGCCATATTTTTGCAATCACCTATGGGAGCGTAATATAATTAGCTCAAATATAAACTTAAATCGTCTTGTTTGTGCGGACCTATCAATTATATCTGTGTCTAAATATACGTTAAACGAGAATTTTACTGCGTAATTCTGGTACACCTGCATATTGCATTTCAATATTTAATCGTAGTTTTATTAACATGACCTGTTTTATGAGTTGATTACTTCATTCAAACATTCATCAAAGGTCTTGTGCAATAAAGACTACCTACCCGATAATTGTACTTTTTTAATAATAATTACACATCTAATGCAACTTAACGGTCAACAAAGCAATAAAATATACGTTAGTGCATCTTTTAACCCGTTTTCTGATGCGCCATTTTATTTACATCATAAAAATTAATTGATTTTTTTGATTAATTTCTCAGTAAGAATTGCGCCTTAACCACCTGTTTTAATCGTGTAGGTATTCGTGTTGAATTTTAATCTCGAAAATGTAAATCGGTGAATGAAACCGAAAGGGTTACCGTTGTATAAAAACTAATTGCTTATTGATGTGTATGTACCTACTGCAGACATAAACCTGTTTGTAGAATTTTGCACTGGACCATTGCTAAAGTAATTGTAATTCAAGGACAATCTATGACATTTGCTATATTTATTTTGTAGTAAACTGAGGTTATGTAAATCTGGAATCTACGTAATAGGTAAGTGATGACAAGTAGATGTTGCTATTTTCCTTGATTTATAAACTTTAATAGAAAGATAACGTTGATTCACGATACGAGATATGGGACGTGTGTACTATGGAATTCGCATTTGATAAAGACATTAGACCATGATTGCCAACATAATAACAATTGACTGCATAATTTATATATAATTATTATAGGCTAGTAAATCGCCTTGTTTACAAAAAGCAGAAAAATGTAAACCAGTATTTAAGACAATACCATAAAAGTAACGAGTCTAGTGTCATAAAAGAGACAAATAAAGCACGTATCAACCGTTTAAGAAGTCTTTAGGTGTAGATATTTACACTTCCCATAAGCACTCGACCGCCCTGTATACACAATCCTTATTTACTTAATAAATATTGCTAATTTTAGCTCTCGTTTAAGAATATCCGACAGGTTGTGTTGCAATATCGCACACCAGACGCGATGTCTATCTATTTTAAAGAGGTTGGCAACAATAGTTGCCAAGAAATTACAAAATCGTCACAATAAATAGTCAAGTGTCGTTAATAGTTTTTTGAACTACCCACTTATAATTAATTTATACGTTACGCATCAGCTGAACTGTTAATAATAAAATAAAAAAAAAATTACAAACAAATATTGTAACAGTTGCTAATCCGGAAAAACAAAATGTATACCTAAATTTAACATGTGGTTAAGATTACAAAATTTGTTCATCTAGGTCAGGTCAAATTTTATCTTTTCTATTGATAAAAAAAGGTTGTGAATTAAAAGAATTAACTTTTAGCATTTGGTTTTTGACAAATCCCATGAGATTTTCTAATCGCATTTGCTAAAACATTACTTCAACACGTTTTTAGCCCAACCCTTTCTAATGTTAACTTTCCCATGATCCGATGATATCAAATTTATATGTTACGCAATAATTAAGCCAGTTTATATAAGCATTAGATTTTTGGTAACGTTATATTTACCTATGTGTAAAAAAAATAAATACGTTGTTATCAGGTAATAATAATATATTTATGATTTGGGTTTATATCAGAATAATTTATCGTAACAGTCCACAAAGGTTATTCTTAATAATAAATCTGCGTTTATAAATTTAGAATGCGCGCAGAGCTTTAAGCATTAGCCCACCTGTTAATGCAAAAAATATTTCTGTAGTGGTAACACTGAAACCAATCATTAGCGTTTGATGCCAACATAAATATTTCTAATGATCGACTCGTTTTTATTTATATATTTAAAGTTACTTTAAAATCATAAATTATCAGTAGGTGCTTGCGTCAAATGATAAATAACATAGTTTAAATTTCGGTTCATATTTTAATCTTGGAACCTTTTTAGTGCATAGATATTACAATGTGCATGGCCCGTTATTCAATAATACATTACGTGTGAAGTTAGCTACGGACTTTTCTGTTAGTGCCCCAATGTTTGTGGTAATCCCAGATTACTGAGACGAAAATATGACGTCTTAGCTAAAATTACATTATCCAAATGTTTTAATGATAAAAGAGAATCCCCGAATATAAGCTCTGAATTTAATATGGGCCCCCTCAAAAATTCAGTAGGACCTCAAGGATCATTTGTGTAAACTAAGATACACTTACCGGATGGCCTACTGTTTTACCAATAGTTTGCTTTAGAAATGTTACTCTGTTGTCAGCAGGTGCTGGTGAATGTGTTTGTGAAAATCTGAATACAGGGTGTTTCAACGAGACCTAATCATTAGAAGTATCTGGAAAACCATGGACAATAACAATCTGAAAATAATTACTTAAATCTTTACCGAGCTTTGAAAAATATTTTTAACTGTGTGGCACTTCCGGTTATACCGAAAGTAGCCACCGACTTCGTTATTTTAAATGTAACGCCCCATTTTTTTTGTCATTTTCGAATTCCTCGTTTAATTTTCAAGCCGCTTTATGTAAAGTGTTTTGTAGCTAAAATTGAACTTTTCAGAGTTTTTTCAAAAAATTAGAAAATTTTGACAGCTGCAGACCAACACGGTATCGGACTTTTAGGTATTCTAAAAAAGTCGTCCACAATGAATGTGAAGTTGCTTATTTCAAATGGAATGACCCAATTTTCGCAACGACATCGTGTTCAGAATTAAAAAAATTACCATTGTTAACATAACTTTATCCCTAACCGCAGCCTTTCAAAAAACTGGTATCAACTGGATGGTGTGCCCGCTCATTGCAGTTGTATTGTTGCTGAAACATTGAAAAATATGTTTAAGGATTGCTGGATATGGCGTTTGGGATCTTGCGATTGTCCAACTCGAACCCCTGATCTCACACCTTTTTTCTTTGTGGTACAACAAAAAAAGTCGATAGTAGAGAAGCTATGAGTACCATCGAAGACCTCGAAAATAAGATTAACCAGGCGTTTGCAAAAAAAAGGAAAGGGCCACGTATTTCATTACCCACATACATTACGTATGTGGGATTAAGGATGGGTGTGGTCAGGATAGGAACGGAGTTAGGGTTCTGAGGGGGAAAATACTACCCCAGCATTCGCCTAAGTAGCCGCACATGGTGTGCATATACGCAGTGACCATGCCGCTACACGTGTATGAGGAAACCCCCTGAAAAAACTCATACAAGGTAGACGGTAACGGGAATCGCGCCCGTTGCCTCTTAAATGCAGGTCGTGTCACCACTACGCTACCAGCTCGGTACCGTTTGCAAAGATCGGGCCATGTCAAATTGAAAATGCCATATTACCAGTCGAAAATGGACTAATTAAATGTTTGGAGGTTCATGGTGCTCGGTTTGAGCGTTTACTATAAATTGTTTATAGTTCACTTTTTATTATCTTGCTAGGTTTTTTTTTCTGAGAATAAATTTGTTTTTGTTTTGATTCATTGTTCTTAAAATACTGGTCCATTAAGCAACCAAAAGAGATTCAAATAAGTAATGACACACCCGTCAAAAATTTTAAAAACAAAACGTCAGTGACAAACGTTACGTTACCAGTGCTACTGCAATGGAGGCATTAGAAGTTCGAATTTCACGCCGTTATATGACATTAATCGTTATTGGTTATTTGTATTTAAACATAATTACTATTAAGATAAAAGGCTTGAGCTTGTTTCGACGAGTATTTGCATATTAAATTGGAAAGCTTTTAAATATACGCGGTAATTTGCGGATACGACTGTTTTGTAAAAGGGAGCAAGTAGAAACGCTGTTATAATGACGGGTATTTTGTTAGTCAGTCGCCTTTAGTAAGCAATAGGAGTTGCTTGAAAAGCGATTGCTGCAGCTTGATTTATGCTGCAATTAATATTGTGTAATTATAACGAAAAGCCAGTTAGTATTGTGTAAAGAGAATATACATGACATTTTCCGTATTAATGCGAGTAAAAGCTAAAATAATAAAAAGTGCAATTGCTATCGAGTTAGTGTTAATAAAAAGGATTGCACCATAATTTAAAATACGTATTAAAAGTGACGTAATAAGTGAAGATAACGCGTTATGTTGTATCAGCCGTAATCAATAGTGTTTAAATAGTAGTAGTAATAAATATAGTATAAAGGACAAGAACTCGAATTTATTGGTTTATAAAAAGGGAGCATTCGCGGTTTGTAAATAGTTTGCATTTTGTTCCGCAGCCTATTTGTAGTTCAACTTAACAATTAAGTAAAAACTGAACAGTGTAAATATATCAAGCAGTTATTTAGAAAAAAATCATTAAATTGTGGAAAGAAAGCGTCCTCTATAACAAAGAGATAAGGAGAACAAAGGAAGCGGTTCCAAGTTGGCGAGAAGGTGACATCATCGGAGGAGCAGTCACAACCTAGTTGAGGCCTCTTCACCGGTCCAAGAATCGCAAACATTATATCATCAGTTTATCAACAAAATGATAACAAGTAAGAACCTTTTGATAGTATAAATAAACGAAAATTGGTGTTTTATTTATTTTTAAATTTATGTTTAACTACAAACGCTGAACGAAAATATGTTTCGTTGATCATTTGTAAAGGATTGTTTTTGCATGTTAATATTAAGAAAATGCTAACAGAATTAGAATAATTTTTATGTAATGCTGTAAACAAAACAGTCGGCATATAGAATTTGACTTAATCAAATATTATCACTTTCAATTCATTTTATTGTTGACTGTTACAAATCTTAAAATCTTATACAAACACTGCATGTGTAAATACTGAAGAAAGAAAGTTCAATTAATTGCAAAGTACAAGTAATTAATAACCTCAGATTGAGGATTATTTAGATAAATGATAACGATAACCATTTAACCCATTGTTAAGCTAGCTGGAGCATCCCGATAAAAGGAAAGAGGGAATTTGTTGAGTAATTATTAAAGAAATGTGATAACAATAAAAGTAAAGTTTAGATAATGAATGTTATCTTTATAAATGAAAATCACTTAGTTGACATTGATTCGTTTCACATTTTCATAAAAACAATATAAAATTTTTACTCAATGATTTTGGAAATTCTAAAAGATTGAGATAGGACCCAAATATTATTCTTTGTAGCCAGGTGTATGCAAGCAAGGTAATACGCCCGTCACAAAACAATCCCAACGTGCGAACCATCACAAAATACCCCCAACAGAAGGATGAACAAAGAGAACTATTACAAAATGGCGCCCAACGTGGGGCCCATTACACTACTCATTTGGCCGTTTAATGTATCAGTAGTTTAAGAACAATGAATCAAAACAACAAACATTTATTCTCAAAAAACCAAGCAAAATAATAAAAAGGTGAAATGTAAACAATTTATTAACCCCATTAACCTCTAAACATTTAATAAGCCTATTTGCTACTGATAGTATGGTATTTTTAATTTGATGCGGCCCAATCTCTGCAAACGCCTGATCAATCTTATTTTCAAGCTCTTCGATGGTATTGATAGCTACTCTACCATAGATTTTTCTTTCATTGTACCTAAAGTAGAAAAAAAAACAGTTAAGCTAAATTTAAAAAAACTTTCTTTTATTGTGCCCCAGAGAAATAATTCTAAATGTCTAAGATCTGGGGATCTCACGGCCTAAACTTTTCGATTGTCATTGAGAAAGGACAAGAGAAGTCAGGAAAGGATAGGATAGGGACAGAAACTAGAAGCTTTTTCAAAAACGTGAATGCTTTCGCTCCAGAAGATCAGATCAAAGAAGCATTGTTGCGAGTAAGGGAACTTAATGGTGCAGTCGGGGAAAAAAATTCGGAATAAACCGTCTGCAGCACCCCGCCATACCAATTAAGCGATGTACTCCAGTTACACGTAGAACGTGTAGGTATAGAAATAATCGCTCCCATTTTATTTGGATCAACCAAAAGTCTTTATTAATCACATATCCTAAGGATTTCAACACTGAGAGTAGTAAGCTGAATTTTAACGTTGAAAAATCAGTGAGAAAACTTCTAAGTATTTCTCAAAGGTAGGTGGGGCAATAATAATATCGTCTAAGTACACAAAACAAAAGGATTCTGAATCTGCACCCAAGACACGATCGATAATTTGGTAGCTACTTCTGGTATAACCCGAAGTGCTTCAAAGTTGAAAATATTTTCCAAAGGTAGAGCAGGTCGGTAATGATTTATCTAATTTTTTTCAGATTTTTATAGTCCATGGTTCTTCAGATACTTCTAATGATTAGGTCTCGCTGAAACAATGTTCAAAGAATGTTTTGTGTATTATTAGCTAAGTAGGATAATGCATTCCCACATATACCTTTTACAGCTTTCTTTACCTGGTTCAACTCAATATTATACTCAGTTTTATCTCGCCCACATCCTTATAGTTTAATTCTTTAGTCATCTTAGTCTCACTGCCACATAGCTCTTCAAAATATTCTTGTGAGCATTTTTTCAATACGTACCTATCCCATATTATCTCATTCGTACTGTTCAGCACTCCTATTGTATCTTGATTTGACCTACATTTCAGGCGCATGAAGACAGCCGGATCATTTTGGAATAATGTGATTTAAACATATGAATAATTAGGCGCTAATTGTGCGCCGTTAAAATTAAATTTTGCGCCCCAACAGAAACTAACTTGTGGCAAAAATATGATAAGCACCATTAACTTTACGGAGTCGCGAGCTTTTGAATAAATCATTTTTTCTTGTGCAGTAATTAGGTGTCATTTTGCGCCGTTAAAATTAAATTTTGCGTCTTTATACGAAATAAGTTATTATAAAATCAATTTTTCTTATGCAGTAATTATGCGCAGTTCTGCACCGCTAAAATAAAATTTTGCGCTCTCAAAGGGAATAAGTTATTGACAATATTACACCCACAACACTCCTTAAAGTTAAATTTTGTGCTCCAATAGGACACAAGATATTGTAATAACATCAATACGGCTAATTTCACAGCCATGAACTTCTGTGTAAATTAATTTTTTCTTACGCAGTAATTAAACGCAAATTACGCGGTTTTGGGACCCTATAGGAAATAAGTTATTGCACATATGAAAATGTTTATTGTGACGCCATAGCCTCGCCCCCCGGAATGGCGGTCAGGGTGGTGGTCTGGGGTGGGACGTAGGGGTGGGATCGTCTTCTTTTCAAGCCCTTGGACGTGGTTTTGCCCCTAATCATTCAACCGCCGGGGTTGGTTTTACCCCTAATTAAGGTCCTTTTGTCAATATTAAGAGCCTTTTCGGCGGTCTAACCCTCGTTAGGCACCAGGCCTCGCGTTTGGGGAGAGTATCAGCTCTGAGTGTCGGTTAGCCTTATTTATAAAGTAAGCGGTCGTTTATAGGAACTAGGTATATACAGTGGGAGAATCGTTACCTGAAGGGTATGAAGAATTGTAAGCTTAGCTTCTTGTTTGATTTGACTGAGGTTGATTGATGTGACTGATTTGGTTAATTGTTTTGATTGGTTGTGATTGATCTAATTGTTTGATTTTTCCGTTTCCAATAACGCCAGCCCCTATTACAGAAAACATTCAGGAGTTTTACACTAACAAATTCAAATTTTGTTCTCCGGGGCCATGAGAAGGAGGCGAAGGCCTGAGAGCAAGTTGTGAAGTCCTGTAACTGTGTTATAAGTTAGTGTTAGGCCCCCTTATTAGAATAGTCGTATGTTCAAATCCTACTCGCGGCAAACTTTATTTATGTAGTGTTACAAGTTAACATTACAACCACTTATTAGAATACAAATTCAAGTTTACCGCCAAGGGGATAGGACAAGGGGTGAAGAGATTTGATCGAGGTTGATCGGTCGGTTAAGGTCCAGATGCATACGCCTTACCTTAAAAGTTAGAGTTAGACCCCTTATTTGTAATTTCCCACCATAACCATTACAGGGACTTGCATGTACTTTTAAAATATACCGCTAGGTGGCGCCAGCTATATTACAGAAAACATTCATTAGTCTATACACAAGCAGATGGTGTAATTAACAACTTCAAAACTTGAACTCACAGGGCACGACAAGGGGCGAGCAAGTTTCGAGCCCTATACGTGTCTTATAACTTAGCATTAGGGCCCCTTATTAGAATACACATTCAAATTTCCAGCGAAGGGGGCCACGACAAGGAGGACGAAGCCTCGAGATCAAGTTGCGAAGCCCTACACCTGTCTTACAAGTAAGTATTAGGTCCTCTTATTAGAATACAAATTCGAATTTTCCGCCAATGGGTTACGACAATACACGAAAGCACCGAACAAGTTCCGATCTCGACAAGGAGGCTCAGTCCCGAGAGCAAGTTGCGAAGCCCTGTCTTACAAGTTAGCTCTAGGCCCCCTTATTAGAATACAAATTTTAAATTCCCGCCATAAACAATCAGAATGCAGAGACTTAATCCTCCAATCAGAGCACAGCTGCTGAGTAGTGAGGCTGAGGACCAATCAGAAGCCAGCAAAAGGGCGAACAAACGATGTATGTATGTATGTATGTATGTATGTATGTATGTATGTATGTATGTATGTATGTATGTATGTATGTATGTATGTATGTATGTATGTATGTATGTATGTATGTATGTATGTATGTATGTATGTATGTATGTATGTATGTATGTATGTATGTATGTATGTATGTATGTATGTATGTGTATGTATGTATGTATGTATGTATGTATGTATATGTATGTATGTATGTATGTATGTATGTATGTATGTATGTATGTATGTATGTATGTATGTATGTATGTATGTATGTATATGATATTGTATGTATGTATGTATATGTATGTATGTATGTATGTATGTATGTATGTATGTATGTATGTATGATATGTATGTATGTATGTATGTATGTATGTATGTATGTATTGATATGTATGTATGTATGTATGATATGTATGTATGTATGTATGTATGTATGTATGTATGTGTATGTATGTATGTATATGTATGTATGTATATGATATGTATATGTATGTATGTATGATATGTATGTATGTATGTATGTATGTATGTGTATGTATGTATGTATGTATGTATGTATGTATGTATATGTATGTATGTATGTATGTATGTATGATGTATGTATGTATGTTATGATGTATGATGTATGATGTATGTATGTATATGTATGTATGTATGTATGTATGTATGTATTGTATGATGTATGATATGTATGTATGTATGTATGTAGTATGTATGTATGTATGTATGTATATGTATGTATGCATGTATATGTATGCATGTATGCATGATGTATGCATGTATGCATGTATGCATGCATGTATGCATTGCATGATGCATGTATGATGTATGCATGTATGCATGTATGCATGTATGCATGTATGCATGTATGCATGTATGCATGTATGCATGTATGCATGTATGCATGTATGATGTATGTATGCATGTATGCATGCATGCATGTCATGTATGCATGTATGCATGTATGCATGTATGCATGTATGCATGTATGCATGTATGTATGTATGGATGCATGCATGCATGTATGTATGCATGTATGCATGTATGCATGTATGCATGTATGCATGTATGCATGTATGTATGTATGTATGTATGTATGTATGTATGTATGTATGTATGCATATATATATATATATATATATATATATATATATATAAAATAAATTGCAAACCTACAGCTTCAATTCAGAAGTATAATGAATAATTTAAACGCCTTTAAAAATACTAAAATATAACAGTGCCAGTAAAACACTTAAATATATAAATCGATCAAGCACTTACCTGAGACACTCGTTTTCTTTTCTTATACACTACCTTTTTTTTAATTCACTCCATTAAGCTTTTTCTGTTTACCCATCGCTCTTCCACGCCTTTCACAACAACTAACAATTTTTATAGCGCAACCAAAAAGTGATCCATTCCACATTCCTTTCCACGCATTACTTTTATACTTTTATACCTCGATTAACCTGGCAAAGGACATTAGTCCTTCGCCAGATTAATCGTGCTTTTATATTCACATATCTGCCATGTATACACATTAACACTTATGTTTAAACCATATATTAAATACTAACAAATTTATTTCGTCACAAATATTCACTCGGCGTTAACTATTTTCACATACTCATGAGAATATCTAAGCTTTCTTTAAACACGTACCGCAGGCTCTCCCCATACTCACCCATAATTTCAAATCTCCCTAAAAATCACTCTTTCGCTTTGCTTACATACATTCAATGAGTTCTCCAATTGTTCCAGAAATTGTCACTTTCTTGGTCTTTCTTTCAATTTACTGATGCGTAATATCCAATAATCCACGTTACCCAGAAGGATACCAATTCATATTGTTTAATTCACCTTTTCGCACGTTTACTTACAATAACTCCAATTCATTCCGTTTGAATCATCGATCATAGTACCACACTACATTCGGTTCTACATCTTTTCTTTACGTTTTGTCTCTAACACACACAGAATGTGAAGTTGTTTTCCTTTCATTATTTTTATAATTTCATACTCTTCCCATACACATCTTCAACGTTCCATCAGCGAGATACGAGGCAATCATACTAGTCTTGGTAGTAACTGAATTTTACGTAGAGCGGTAAGCTATTAAGTCGTACCTCGGAGGATGTAGCATGCCATACTAATGGTATCGTCCTGCTACCGATCCGGGCTAGGATCCCTATCCACTAAACAAATAGTACCCGTGTTACGGTCACTAGGAGGTCTATGCGGTACGCTCACATACCTTGAGGACATGACTATAGCATTACCTTTAAAATAATTAACTTAACTGGTAAAGGGAATTAAATATTGTCCAATCTGACAAACTATTAGAACAAACAAAAATATGAAATTCTGAATAAATATGTGGCCATATCGAGGATCTACTCTAACGGCAATCTTCGGGGACGTAATTTCTTTTGAAGAGATGTGATGTTCCTCGTAAAAGTTTCAAGAGCTCCGTACAATAACGATTCAGAATAGCTTATATCGGTATCTATAAATATTTTGGATATTTTTCTGAGAGGCTAAGATTTGCCTAACGCGCTAAAGCACTCAGGACCACTGGGAGGGTGTAGGGATATTGTTAGGCTGCTGAGAAATGTTTATGAATGACTACCTTAAATTAATTTAAGTCGAAGTTTGGAGAAAAACAGGAACTTGGTAGTGCATTCCACAATTTGGTTGCCGTGTGGAAAAATCTAGATTGAGCCCGTTTAGTGTGACACGATGGAATTTTGAGTACGTAATTATGGTGTGAATGGGCAAACCGAGTGTTCCTAGCGAAGATGGCCTGCGAAGGTATTAAGGAGTGTATTTCGGAGGCACACTTGCCATGGTAATAGCAATAGAACAAGGAAAAAACCGAAACTATTCTTCTATGCTCAAGAGGCTGTAGGTCAGAAGTCAGAGGTGGGTCATTTAATAAGCCTGATAGCTATTTTTTGGATGCGGTTTACCATATCAAGGGCGTATTGGGGAGCACTGACTCAGAGGTGGGAATTGTATTCCAGATGAGGTCGAATTTGAGCCTTATACAGTAAGAGGAGTTGTTGCGATGTGAAGTACTGTTTAGATCTGTATAGAAAGCCCAGTTTACGGACAGCTGTTTTTCTGGCTGACAAAAGGTGGTTTTCTTACATGAACGTTTTTGTAAGGGCGTAGGTATGTGTAAAATAAATATAAAACAGAATTTAAAAAAAGGCAACATGCAGTTTTTTGTGGAAAAATTGCATATTCAATGAGCACGTGCAAAACAAATCCGAATAAAAATCAAGTGTAAGTGGAAACTTAAATACAAATGTACATATAAAACAAATACGAATACAAATGCCAGGGAAATGTACCGGTTGTCTCATTTTCGTCTGTTTTACGGGGTATCTCGCTCATTTTTTAGGTTAGAACCTTGCGGTTTTCGCGACATCGTGCTATTTTTTAATGAAACCAAAGATGCACTAATCAAATTTGCCATAGCCATCTTAGTTTGTGTGCTACAGGGTGATTTTGGAAAAATTGCATTTTCAGTCATCCCCTGTAACTCTGTTATTGTCAGACATATTAAATAAGAAAAAACTGATATTCGTAGATTTTTTTACGTTGAATCCAGTGGCGTACTCAGATTTTCTTTAGAGGTCACAGTTTTTGAGATATTGACATAACCTACTTATTTTTTATGAGACACTCTACATATTTTTTTAAAATCTTTTTCCCCTTGCCAAGAGCTTTTCAAAAATATAGCATAGTCTATATTTATTTTTATAAATAACGTGACAAAATGATTTTTTTCTATAATTTACATTGGTAATAGTGGATAACCGTGGGTAACCATGGTAACGCAAAAAACAAAATAATTGACGTTCTGCCATTACTTAGGTATTTGCTTTTTGAAGTTTCTGCTTCTCTCAAATTATTCCTGGTTACATTTTCCCAAATTTAGTGCTGATATTTTATACCTGCTTCATATTATCTAATGAAAACGCAGACCAGGCCTTAAAACTCCATCTGAACAGGTCAGTTAATCTGTACCTTAGAATTTGTATTTATTTTATATACCTATTTTGTCATGTAGATATCCCGAAAGAAGACAACCCGACAGAAGAATATTTAAAAAATTAAAATTTAATCTTTGCCAACATGGATGTTTTAACAAACCTCGACCCCGAGTTTACAACAAAGAGAACGAGGAATCAGAAATCAACGTTTTAGCAGTTGTTCAAGCTACTCCTGAAACCTCGTGCAGGAAAATAGATAAAGAGGCCGGTGTGTCTAAAACAACAGTGCAAAGGATTTAAAAAAAAAAACATAAATTCAAACCCTACAAGTATAAACTTGTTCATCATCTGCACCCTGGTGATTCTGAACGTAGATTGGAATTCTGCAATTGGTTTATAAATATGAAAACTCAGGACAATAATTTTGAAAAAACAATAATTTGGTCAGACGAGGCACATTTCAAAGTTCGAATTCTAATAGACACAACTCGCGGTTTTGGAGTCAAGAAAACACCCACGTGATTTTTCCTAGAGAGCGTCAAGGCAGGTTCGGATTTAATGTCTCCAGCTTTATTTTTAACTGAAAAATAGTTTACAAGATTTATTAAGAAAACCTAAACTCTAATGGGTACTTACAAATTCTACAAGAGACTGAACTCAACTGAACGATATATTCTTCCAGCAGGATGGGGCCCCAGCCCACAATGCTAGAATAATACAAAACTGGCTAAATGAACGTTTTCCCAGGAGATGGATTGGAACAAATGGACCTGTTTGATGGTCACTACGATCACCGGATATCTCGGTTTTGGATTTTTTTGTGGGGGTATTTAAAGAATAAAATTTGTTCAAGGCAATATGCCGACATGCAACAATTAAAAATTGCAACGGAAAATGCTTTTGCAGAATTACGAAGACAATCATTTATTTATTTTAGAAAATGCTATTAACAGTATTTATAAACTTTGTGAAACTTGTAGGAGACATAATGGTCTGCAATTTGAACAATATTTGTGATTAATTAATTATTTTGTTTTTTATCAATGTAAATTATAGAAAAATATCGTTTTGTCACGTTATTTATAAAAATAAATATAGACTATGCTATATTTTGAAAAGCTCTTGGCAAGGGAAAAGATTTTAAAAAAAGATATAGGGTGTCCCATTAAAAAAAAGTAGGTTATGTCAATATCTCAAAAACTGTGACCTCTAAAGAAAATCTGAGTATCGCCACTGGATTCTACGTAAAAAAATCTACAAATATCAGTTTTTACTTTTTTAATATGTCTGACAATAGAGTACAGAGTTACAGGGGACTGAAAATGCAATTTTTCCAAAATCACCCTGTAGCACAAAAGCTAAGATGGATATGGCAAATTTGATTAGTGCATCTTTGGTTTCATTAAAAAGTAGCACGGTGTCGCGAAAACCACAAGGTTCTAATCTAAAAAGAAGCGTCATACCCCGTAAAGCATACGAAAATGGGACAACCTGTACAGATGTAAATACAACTTCATATGCGAAATGCGCAAAATTGGCGCTTAATTACTGAAATTAATGGTTTATACAACAGTTCGCGGTTCCGTGAAGTTAGCCATGTTTATAGAATTATTGCTACAACTTTTTTCCTATTGCTGCGCAAAATTTTATTTTGAACGGCGCAAAACAGCGCATAATCTGTGCTGTGCTTAATTATACACAAGTTTAAGTCACATTATTCAAAAATAATCCGGCAATGTTCACACACGTGAATAACTCTTTGGTTTAACTTATCCCACTTTAAAACAAAGGCAACAAAATAAAACAAATTTTTACAATGTACGAACAGCATATTACTTAACGGGCGATACAATACTGATCTTTGTCGTCTGACAAACGTCACTCATGCTGTTGAGTAATACGCGAATAATATACTATATGAATGTGAATGATTTATTAAGTAGTACATAGTATGACTGTATGCATTACTTGGAGTTGGTATCGTTTAGGTAATTTTGTATGTTGCCTACAATGTTCTATAACCATTACTCACTGCTATGACAGTGCGTAATAAATATCGTTACTAAACTAAATTAGATATTTAAACTACACATTCGTATTAGTAAAAATTATAAGTGCATTAATGAACTTAATTCCCTCAAACTCGTTTCGTCACTCTAACAAAAGAATTTATGCATTTTCTTCGATTATCTGAATAAACGCAAAATACAACTTTCAAGTTCTCACATTACATAAATCTATAAGATATTAATCTTCGAAGACACGTCACGACTCTATAAATGTAAAATTTTTCTTCACTCGCATTGATTGTTAACAAAGAAGACTTTTACAAGATTTATTTCTTTATTGCTTACAACTTTAAAGACGTTTATGATGATCTTCAAAAATATTAACAACGTCGTGTTTAAAACCCACCGCGTAATAAAAAAAAATCTGTTACTATTGAACTTTATGAGTGTCGGAAATAAATTTTACACTTACACAGAGGTTGTGCGGTAATATACTTAAAAATCACTTTCGCAACGCTTGTTTGACAGTCAAATTTTAGTAATTATTGCGTACGCATTCTTTAGGAGTGCGCGTTGTTTATAAATACACCAAAAGTGATTAATTATACTTGATATTCTATATATAGATAATGCACATAAAAAAAATCTTAAAACAATCTAAAGCGTTTTTACGATTATTTTTATTAATCAATCATTATTGAGTACCTATATAGTTAATTATCGTATAATTTTCTAATAAAAGTTGATGTGGAATAACTAGCCATTAACATATTATAAAATTTATTACTTTTTGTATTTTGGAGAACTTGCAATTGTGTTGGTAATATGGTTGTTTTAATTGTTAAGGTTGGTAGTGGTGTAACAGTTTAATCTTATTGGCATTGATTGATCGTATAACAAAGTTACGTGCTCATAAATGGATTTTATGACAATAAATCATTTTCTCACGTAATACGAAGTGTTAAAGGCCTTTTCTTCTATTTTTATTCTATTTGTTTATTATACAATCTAGACTATTTGTCAGTGTTTTAATCAAGCAGATCAGTGATAGAATTTTTTTACCTATCTCTACTTTACTTTTAATATTAATACGTGACCCAAAGATTCTTCTAAAGGACTTACTAATTTTTACAATTTGTACAGTTATACATTGAAGTCAGGTTTACAAAATTCAACAATTTACTATACTGTCGTCTTGGGTAAAGTAGGACGAGTTTCTTTTTTGTTTTATAATTTTTTAATTGATGTGCAAGAAAATACAAAAAATAATAATTTATCACCTTTCACATGTCTAAATTAGAAATAAGACGAAACATTCTGCTTTTTTGACTCCCAGTTTTTATTTTTTCTTTTATGTTGTGTGCATTAGTACCCTATGGGTGGGGTAAAGACGGACAGTAAAATTTTCGTATATTAAAATTGTCTCAGGGCATTCAATGGGCCTTGAAAAAAATTAAAGATTTTTCAAAATAGATTGTATTTTTTGTATTTAGGTATTAAAAAAAATGGTAGATACTTTCACAATAAAAACTGTTCAAAAATGTTTATAATAATAAAATATAAATTCTTAATAAAAATATTATAAAAATAAACCTTTCTATTCAAATAAAAAAAATACCACATATATCACAGATAGCCTAATCAATTTTCAGTCCTTTTAAGGTGTTCAATAATGGAAATTGAAATCTCAGCCTTCTAAGGTTCACGGCTTTGTCTAGGCACCTACATATTTGTTTCGACTCTACTACACTGTCGTCTTTGACTTGGGGTGTGTAAAAATTCTCCAATTTTTAACGAATTCTGCGTTCGTAAACAGCGGTTTGAAGCTGGCCCCCCAAGTTGCATATTTTGTAATTAATTAATGACATTCGATTGACCACTTATTGACCAGAAATGACCACCAACAACTTTCATATATAACATTTGGGGGGCCAACTTCACACTTGCCCCCCGGAATCGAAAATCGCGAATTTTTATTACTCTATCTGATTGATCATCGTTTGACCATGAATTCGATGTGTTTGACCACCCTTAAAAAAAACTAAAATATACTTTTATATTCATTACAAGGCATGGTAAATCCTCGAATATACTTTTTGAGGATTGACCACTTTTCATTTCCTATGAATAATCATCCAGAAGAACAATTCGTACATTTTGTTTAATAATGTACTATTTCGAATTTTGAGACGTGGTCAATCCTCGAATATGCATTTGGTTAATGCTTGTATATGCATTTTGAGGATTGACCATCTTTTATTTCCTATAAATAATCATCCAGAAGAACACGTAGTGCATTTTGATTAATAATTATTTTTGAATTTTAAAGACATGGTCAATCCTAGAATACAGCTTTTGAGGATTGACCATATTTTATTTCTTATGAATAATCAGCCAGAAGAACAAGTGACTTTGATTAATAATGTATTATTTCATTATTTTAACATGTCATGTATAGTCATCCAGGAGAATAAAATTGTATTTTTTAATAAATGTATATTCGAATATTGAGACATGCATGAATCTAATATGATTTTTGAGACATGGTCAATCCTGAATAGCTTTTGAGGATTGACCATTTTTATTTCTATGAATATTGATCCAGAAGAACAGTAGTGCATTTTGATTAATAATTTATTTTTGGAATTTTAGGCATAGGTAATCTCGAATATGCATTTTAAGACATGAACAATCCTAGAATATGCTTTTTGAGACATGGTCAATCCTCTAATATGCTTTTTGAGGATTGACCATCTTTTATTTCCTATGAATATTGATCCAGAAGAACACGTAGTGCATTTTGATTAATAATTTATTATTTGGAATTTTGAGGCATGGTCAATCCTCGAATGTGCATTTTAAGACATGAACAATCCTAGAATATGCTTTTTGAGGATTGACCATATTTTATTTCCTATGTATAGTCATGCGGAAGAACAAGTAGAATGTAAGGTACATGAGTTTTAATTCAAAAATAAAAATACTAACAAGATAAATCACTAAATACAATATAATACATTTGATTTTAAACCGTAACGAAACAAAGCTTTTCCAATTTTTATGTATGAAGATGAGTAAGTAATGTAAGTAAATAGTATTATGTCCCAATTGCCCAAGACGCAAAATAACCCCAAGTTGCTTACGAGAGCATGCCCGTTTGTGCACTTACGCCCACTACCAGTGATCGGACACCGCTTGCAACTCGAAGAGGCAGTAATGATATTTCATATGATGGGGGAAAACAACGAACGACCTCTCAAATTCCTTACACCAACACGCAACGATTAGAAGTCTTATGTCGGACGCTTGAAGGATGTTAGAGTCGTTCAGCGGGACCCAGGAAGGCTCAGACATTACGGTCCGGAAGAAGTTAAACAGCAGGGCCGTAACGTCAATATTCCCGCCGCATGGTAGATTGAGGTCCCTGGAGCAATCCGCGAAAATAATACATTATTATTCAAAATGCACTACGTGTTCCTCTAGATCATTATTCATAGGAAATAAAAGATGGCCAATTCTCAAAATGCATATACAAGCATAGACCATGTCACAAAATGCACATTCGAGGATTGATCATGTCTCAATATTCGAAATAGTACATTATTATTAAACAAAATGCAATTTTTATTCTTCTGGATGACTATACATAGGAAATAAAAGATGGTCAATCCTCAAAAAGCATATTTGAGGATTTACCATGTCCTAAAATGCTTATTCGAGGATTGACCGTGTCTCAAAAAGCATATTCGGGTATTAACCATGTCTTAAAATAGGAAATAATACACTATTAATGAAAATGCACTACGTGTCCTTCTGGATGATTATTCACAAGAAATAAACCATGGTCAATCCTCAAAAAGCATATTCTAGGATTGACCATGTCTTAAAATTCGAAATAATACATTATTCAAAATGCACTACGTGTTCTTCTGAATGATTATTCATAGGAAATAAAAGATGCTCAATCCTCAAAATGCATATACATGCATTGAGCATGTCTCAAAATGCATATTCGAGAATTGACGATGTCTTAAAATTCGAAATAATACATTATTATTCAAAATGCACAACTTGTTCTTCCGGATGATTATACATAGGAAATAAAAGATGGTCAATCCTCAAAATGCATATTCGAGGATTGACCATGTCTCAAAATTCGAAATAGTACATTATTAAACAAAATGCACTAATTGTTCTTCTAGATGATTGTTCATAGGAAAGGAAGGGTGGTCAATCCTCAAAAAGCATATTCGAGGCTTGACCATGTTTTGTAACGAATATAAAAGTATATTTTAGTTTTTTCTTGAAGGGTGGTCAAACAAATCGAATTCTTGGTCAATCATGGAAAAACGACGGTCAATCAGATATAGTAATAAAAGTTGGCGATTATCGATTTCGGGGCCCCCAGAATCTTATTTTTGCAATAATTTTGTAACAGAGGGTGGTCATTGAAAGTTATTGGTGGTCATTTGCGGTCAATAAGTGGTCAATCGAATCCCATTAATTAATTACGAAATATGCAACTTGGGGTGGCCAGCTTCACATAGCTTTCGTAAAACGCTTACAACGAACAGCCAACATAGAATTTTTCTGTTCCATTATTTGGACAACACAACTTTATAAGTAAAAACTGATCAATCTGGATTTTCGAAAAATCGAAAGATGTTTCTTCAGTCTCATTTTGCTAAGGCTCTGCATTCCCTCTCTCACGTTCTTCATCTTCTTTAGAACCTCTGCTACTATCACGTTCTTCACTCCAATCCTTATTAGGTTTATGTTCATCACTTTCTTCATCACTGGTTGCATATAAATCTTTTTTCTTTACGCCTGGTAATACTTGCAATTTTTCCCTCTTTGTCTTGGACCTTCTCTCGTGTTCTCTATTCTACTTTCCTGTAAAACTCTTTGAGCGTTAATAACCAACTTTTTGCTTCGTCACCTTTATCAGTTTCAATTTCTAGAACATCGGGCATTCTTTGGTGAAAATGAAACAATTCCACAACTTCGAAACCCGGATTTTGTGACTACGTTTTCAAGCTTATTGATAGCAGATTTAAATAAACTTGGAAATTCGGACTTCAGTATACATCCTTTGTTCTTTTGTTTCCAATCATTTAAAATAGATCACCACGCTTTTTGAAATGGAGGAAAAAAGGCTACATCCAATGGTTGAAGCAAACGTGTGGAGTTCGGTGGAAGTAGTACAAACTGTAGCCTCACACAGCTCCAGTACCTACATGTACTGACATATGGTTTACTAAATTGTCATCAATGATGATTATTTTGCCAGTTAATTTACGAAAATAAGGGATGACAATTTTCTCGAACTAGCCTTCATGTATCATGCCATTAAACCAGCCAGACCTAGTCCTATTGTACACACCATGGCCCGGTCCTCCTTCAATCCATGTTGGGTATAAGTGAGTAGATTTGTGCACAACGTACGGAGCTAACTAAGGTCCTTTTGCACTAATTTACATCCTCACCGATGTGCTCTGCTTACTCCACAATTCTTTCTATAATTTTAGACCCACGCCGATGCAGGACCTTAAAGTTTTAAATAAGTAAGCTTACCCACCTAAGATATTATGAATAAATAAATAATATATTCTGATACGTTTACTTACTTTTACTCATTCAGAATCATCAGTCATGTTTGTCTCGTGATAATTAAGTATGTTTGAAGAAAGCACGTCTTCCTAAGTGACGCGTAAATTTTCGAAACAATCATAGACAGTGGTTTTATTTATATTTTCTCTAGATCTTTTAATGTTTTGGCCAATCTTTCTGTTTTGTAACAGTTAATGAATTTACAAAACCATTCTATTCATGGTACGTTATTTTGAAAATATTTTACTTGTTGGCCTCTTCTATCTGAAATAGTTCTTAATTAACATCCGAATATCGTATCTAGTAATGGAAAATCCCCATTCACTGAAGTGAGTTATTGTAGTTGCTATCATGTCTTCATCATATTTGTTTAGAGCAGATTGTCCTCTATGATCTTTACTTTTACGACCTTTTACTTTATCATGCAATGTTGATTTTGCAATTTTGTAATATCCAGACGCCTCTCTAAAAGTTTTCAATTTCAATGTTTCATTCGTATAATTTTGGAAATTTGTTCCAATTTTCTTTTTGTTACGTCTATCTATTGTGTCAGCCTTTGCCTCACTAAAACACATTAATTTGAATAAAAAACCGGCATTTTTTATTCAAAATTTTTTAAAAATTCAATGTCAATGCATTTAAATAATTGTTTGACGTAAATAATTTTACTTATTCTTATCCGATGTTTGATAATAGAAGTTGTTTTGCGAACTTTTTATAAAAATAGAGAAACGTAATATAATTTTCGTTGACCGTTTATTAATTTCGATATTAATGAATTATTTGTTTAAAAAGGATGTATTAATAGACGTCATTAATACATCCTTTCATTAAGTAACTGTTTTTGGATTTGACGTTTTGATGATATTTTGATATAGACAACCAGTTATACTCATACAAATAAAAAACAATGACTAACATCATACATTTTAATAAACCATAATATAAGTTAAAAATTATTATTAATTTTATTAAATACATAAATAAAAGTTTACCTCAGTAGGATTTGAACCTACGATCTGTACTTTGCTAGAGTACGCGCTAACCAACTGCGCCACCAAGGTTCAAGCCCCAATCAATGTAAATTTTATCTTTATGTATGTAGAACTGATGTAAATTCTAAATATATATATATATATATATATATATATATATATATATATATATATATACTTATTCGTTCATAACAAAAACTTTTAATAACATAATATAAGTTTTTTCGTAAAGATCTCGACTTTTAGTTGGCAACAAAGTCGAACATGCATTGTTTGACTTACACTGCAGCAGATAATGCATCAGGGTTTTCTAGCTCCATAATTGCAAATTACCAACCATTAGAATTACAATTACTTTATCGCAATGGCCACCTTTTTGTTATAATTCGCTTGTCATATTTTTTCAATGGTAACTAGGTTTTTTAGTAAACCTGATTTTACGTGAAATTGAAAATGTATGGAGTTGATAGTCTTTGTGGAAAGGTGAATGAAGAGTGTTGAAAAATTTAAAAATGGTCTACCTCGAGGACAAAAAGGATGAAGGTATTTTATAAGTATCATCTTTATCGATGAGATGAAACAGATGAAATTGGTTATGATTTGTAGTTAATTTCTAATTTTGTCACAAAAATAGAGTTTACAACGAAAAATATTTAATAAACTCGTTTGTTAATGGGCGATTAATGAACTTAACAGTTTCATTTATTAATCGCCTTCATTAACAAACTAGTTTATTAAGTAACTATTAAGCTATGTTGACTTCTTTTCACTTTTCTTTAAAACTCAAGAACCATCCTGGTATAGCGCATGGGTTCAACTAACAGGATTATGCACGTTTGAGGCCTACAACGTAATTTTGGTACACAGAAGGGCTAAATAGTATGATAGGGCGACTTCGCCTCTACTGTCCCAGACGGCGGTCCACTTACAAAATTGAAAACACTTAACCGTGCACGGAATAAGAAAAAAACACCAAATCATCAATTTAGTAGCAAACAATCACGCGCAAACAAGTAAACGCCCAACCAAGGACTCCCACCACAAACATACAAACGCTCAGATTAAACTAGCATTCCAAATTCAAAACATATTGACGCGCAAACTCAGAAACAAGAAAACAAGCTAAATGCGTTTGCTTCAAAACAAAGAACCTTTCCAGCAACCACCCCCAAGACAAACAAGAAACATACGAAAGAAACTAACACGTGCAGAAAAACTAACAGTGTAAACGTGTAAACCCTCAAACACACAAACAAAGAAACCAGTAATAAAGTGAATAAAGTCACGCTCACACACACACATACAACCCACACAACACACTACACACTAAATTACAGACTCACTACACAGTCATACACTAACACACACACACACACACACACACACACACACACACACACACACACATACAGCAGCAAACGCGAGCACGCAACGAAACGCTGCACGCACAAAAACGCAGACGCACGAACACCACACACACGACACACACAACACACACACGCACACACAGCACACACACGCACACACACGCACACACACGCACACACACACAGCACACACACGCACACACACACACACACACACAGCAACGCACACACAGCACACACAACCACAACGCACACAACGCACACGACAAGCACACACACAACGCACACAGCGCACACAGACGCACACAGACAAACAGACGCACACAGACGCACACATACACACAGACACACAGAAAGACCACAGGCGCACACAGACGACAATGCACAAATAGCAACAATGACACACTAAACTACAAAACAAAGCCAAGCACGTAAAGATACTTTAATGACAAATATCAAATATAGTGAACATTTAAAACACAGAATAAGACAAATAGTAACAGCGATATGTTAATACAGTTTGAAATAAAAATTCAATTATATGTCTAATTTGATATCAAGTTAGCACCACAATTAAGGACTAAATAGTAAACAAGATATGATCTTTATACCAAATATTAAATTAATAATACTAGGTGTAATCTTGATATTAATAGGAAAACATTATAACTTGTAAACAAAATCTTTAAGAACCTATTAAAGACTAATTAGTGTCATAAAAACTATATTAACAGGGAAACGTTGTGAATGTAAGAAAATAGTACAGGAATCTAAGAACCTATTAAAACATATTAGTGCCAAAAGAATTATGTGGTCTGTACGATTAACATTGACTCAAAGCGAGAATTTGAGCTGTAGTGACGTCATACTAAGTTATTTTCTGATATTAAAGCGAAAATAAAATGTAAAAATAATAGAATAATAAAATCTACGATTTTAAGTCTAGACGTCTTACTACGGTATCTCCTAATATTAACAGCCAAATGTTATAAAAGGTATAAAATATATGATTGTTTAATAAATTATTGAAGTCGAAGACTAATTAGTAAGATAATACATGAATCTTTAAAACCTATTAGAGACTAATTTGTTTGCCTAAAATTATTTGTTCTGTACCTTAAAATTAACTCAAATCGAGGATTTTAAGAGTAGTGACGTCACACTAGGTTACTTCTTTATACTAACAGCGAAACGGCATAAAATGTAAAAGATAATAGAAGAATCTTTAAGAATCTATTAAAGACTAATGGTTGCCCTAAAAATTATTGTTCTGTACGATTAAAACTAAATCAAATATTATAAGTGTAGTGACGTCATACTACGGTATTTTTTTATATTAACTCCCAAATGTTACAAATAGTAAAAAATAATATATGAATCTTTACTAAATTATTGAAGATTAGTTACTTCCCCAAAAATTGTTTGTTCCTTACGTTTAAAATTAACTCGAATCCAGGATTTTAATTCTAGTGACGTCATACTGCGGTATTTCCTGATATTATCAACGAAATGCAGAAAATGTAAAAAATAATACGTAAATCTTTAAGAATCTATTAGACCCAAATGTAAATCAAAACCTAATATTTATTGATATGCACGATTAAAATTAACTCAAATTTAAAATTTTAAGTGTATTGTCGTCATACTACTGTATCTCCTAATATTAACAGCGATAGGTAAACGAATTGTAAAAAATTATACATGAACCTTTAAGAACCTATTAGTGAAAATTTGTGCACTACATAATTATTTATTTTGTAGGATTTAAATAAACTCAAATCGAGAATTTAGGTGTAGTGACGTCATAGCTTGGTATTTGCTGATGTTAACAGGGAAATGTTAAATAATGTTGAAAATAATACATGAATCTTTAAGAGTCTATTATTAGTACCCTAAAAATTGTTTGTTCTTTACTATTAAAATTAACCCAAGTCGAAGATTTTAAGTGCAGTGACGTCATACTAAGTTATCTCTTTCACTTTACACATTAAAGACTAATTAATACCATTGAATAACAATACTTGAAGAAGTGCAACCTCAATGTTAGAATTTCAGTCCACATCCTTTACACTACGTATTAGTTATTCAATGTTAGTACTATGAAAATTATTTTTCTGTACGATAAAATTTAAATCAAATCGAGAAGTGTAGTGATGTCATAAAACGGTATTTCCTGATATTAACATTAAAGGATTATGTATTATTTTTTACATTTTATAACCAATGATTCGCTGTTAGTAAACGGAAATAACTTAATATGACATCCTCAATTTGAGCTAATTAGAATCGTACAGAACAAATAATTTTTGGGGTACTAATTAGTCGTAAATAAGTCTTAAAGAACCATGTATTATTTATTACATTTGATAACATTTCTCTGTTAATATCAGAAATACCGTAGTATGACCTCACAAGATTTAAAATTCTCCATTTAGGTTAAATTGTAATCGTACATATAAAAAAAATATATTTGCAGTATTAATTCACCTGCAATTAGTGACAATATTTTCATGATGACATCATTTGTTATATTATTATGATTAATTATTCACTATTTTGAAATATGAAAAACATCATAGCAAACATTTCATTTTTAATTCAAAATTTCTAAAGACATATTCCTTTTTTAGTTATTGTGAGTTTGGGGTCTAGCATGATATTTATATGTATATATATATATATATATATATATATATATATATATATATATATATATATATATATAGGGTTTTCCACGTAGGCGTTCGTTAGAAGTTTATGTGGTTAGAAACAATTTAGAAATCTGAATTTTTGTACTTAAGGGTTATTTAAGATTCTCTTTCATTCTAAAATATTTTCAAGGTGATGTTACTTCCGTTTATACCGGAAGTCGCCACTAACTTCCTTATTTTAAATGGATCACCCTGTATATTATTTTATTTTGGATTCTTGACAAAATTTTAGGATAAGTCTTATAAGGGTTTCCTATACCTTTTTCAACTGTTTCTTAGATATCTTGATTTTTCAAAAATTTTGAAAGATGTAAACCTATTTTCAACACTGCTTGTCTTACTTATTTTGACTGATGGAAAGTGCTTCTGGAGTAGACAGAAGCATAAGAACTATACTTTTGAAATACTCATTGACAATTGATTTATTGCATACATGGTGTTCAAAATTTGATGAACTATTAAACAATTTTCAAACTTGAAAACTTTGTTAATTCAAATGTGACACCCTGTATATTATTGGATGAATAGATGCAGCATTTACTTATGCATCGTTTGGCTATAACATTACCTATACCTATTATCAACAATTTTCTTGTTAATTAATATTTTCTACTTTAATCTGATTTTTGACAGAAACTGAAATATTTTTCAAAAATAAAATGAACTTAATTCAAACTACACAAATTCTATTTTATTAAAACAATGAAATAAAATAAGAAGATAACAAAATTGAGAGCATAATAACAAATGAGAAACATAAAACAATTATTTGAACATATCTAGAAGAAAATGATAAAAGATAAAATGAAACGTTCTTATAAAGACCTGAACATTTGAATACCCTGGCATCATGACAGGATCCCGGGTAACTAGCCAAAACATTCAGAAATTTACCATTCTCATATACGAGTGCTTGTAATTGGAGAGAGAAATACTTTTTTCTATTTATGTAGCTGTCAGGGTCTTTGGCAGGCTTATTAATTCTGATATATGTGCCATCAATGCTTCGTAAAATTTTCTTGTTTAGTGCATTATTTTTACTGTTTGGGCTGAAACGGAATTTGAACAGACTTGGGTTCATCGTCTAAAGTGACTTTTTTGTCACTAATAGTCTTTGTGAAAGAGGCCATATGTATATTGTTCACAATATAATTAGAGAGTAGTACACAGACACCTTGGCCGCCATCTTGGATTTTGACGTCACAAAACCGCCCACGTGGGAGACCATATTTTTCACCCTTATTTTTTATGGTTTGTTTTCAGGCCTTTTTAACCCCTTGATGGAATTTTATCCCTAATTACGGCCTTTTTGTTTTACTCGCTCACGTGTAGGACGCGTTTTTTCACCTATTTTTGAGTGCTTCTCTTCGAGGCATTTTTCAACCCTTGATGGAATTTTCAACCCTAATTATTTTTGGTTGTATTAAGAGCCTTTTTGACAGCCATGTCTTTTGTACTTGCTCACGTGAGGGGCACATTTAGGCCTTGGGATTGGTTTGGAGTTGGGATTGCAGGATGTTGGCTTCTTTTCGGGGCATTTTGCACTTGGCCGGAGTTTAACCCTTAATTAAAATCCTTTTGGTTGTATTAAGAGCCTTTTGGCAGTTCACCTTGGAGGTTAGGCAATTGTGCGTATTCTTTTAATTCCTATCTACAGATTGTAACCTTACTAAATTTTATTTATACATTGGGTTGTATTCTAATAAGGAGGCCTAATGCTAGCTTGTAAGACACGTGTAGGGCTTCGCAACTTGTTCTCGGCCTTCGCCCCTGGCTGGAGATGGTATGGGGACCCTAACCTTATAAGATAAGTGTAGAGCTTAGCCCTATCGTGGCCCACTTGGTGCAATTGTATGTGGGTTCTAACTTAATCTTACAGCTGTAGGCCTTCGCCACGTTATCCAAATTTGTATTCTAATAAGGTGGCCCTAGCCTTGTAAGACAGGACTTGTATCAGGGTATTCATCCTGGCCCCTTTGAGTTAAATTGATTTTAGCGCCATCTAGTGGCGTATAGACTAATGAACATTTTCTATAATAGAAGTTGATCATGCACACCTCTCTTTGCTCTATCTCGTTTATCCGTTTCTCTCTCTCTCTCTTTCGGCTCTTTCTCACACACAAATCAATTAATTAATTAATTAATCAATCAATCTCAAACAAATCATGCTCGATCAAATCAACCAGATCAATCTCAATCAACCAACCGAAATCATGTCTTACAGTTTGCGGAAACCAGATTACAGTTCAAAACTGAATACATTAAATATGAAATGTAAATTTCAATTAAATCATAATAAAATATTATCATTTTTATTTTAATTGTATAATTATACAATACTAAATTTCATAACATTACAGTTATCTTCGTCATAGTAATTTTTCTAAAAATTGTTAAAGATGTAGTAAACAATTTTGTCAAATTTAAAAATTAAACATGAATTTTCATAATTTACCTAAAATTATACTTATTATATAAATTTATTAAATTAATGACATAATAATTCAAATATATGTTTATTAGCAATTTCATTAAACACACACAAATAAAATGTATAATTTATAATATAACAGTCTAAAAATCTAAATTATGACTGTGATAAAATAATTACTTATATATAACATAGAGTTAAATTAAATTAGAATGTTTTTAAAATTCAAACTGATATAATGGAAATAAAGGCAAAAGGTTTAATGGTTTTATTTATTATAGTAATTAACAATAACTACAAGTTAAAAATACGAATAGACAAACTTTTTAGACGTGATTTTACGTCATTTATAAAATCATTAACTGGAAAAATAATTATAATATACTAGAGTTAAATTAAATTAACATGTTTTTAAGAATACCAAATTGATATAATGGAAATAAAAGGCAAAAGGTTTTAATGGTTTTATTATTATAAGCGAATTAACAATAACTACAAGATTAAAATCTACGAATAGTACCAACTATTTGTAGACCTGATTTTATGACGTCATTCTATAAGAGTAATAATACATTTTAAAATCTTTATCGACATTTTCGCTAGCGATATCAAGTAAAACATATATATTAAAAATAATACGCATACCTTCAGAAGTGTTTTTCTTTCAGCTGTTCTAATAATAACCATATGTTGAACTGAAATATTTTTAAATAATTTTAACCTTGAGATTACATAAACTATTTTTATGGAATGCATTAATATCATGTTAAAATAACTTCATACAGATATTTAATAACACTAACAACAATAAAAATAAAAATTATTAGTCGAAATAATCAAAACTTCTGCCAGATGCTTTGTATACGGATATATTCTCTTTTCTATGCAATCATGATTTGTCTGTATACTCAATTATGCACACACATGTACTCCACATTATATGCATTTTTATCAGTTGAGATTAATAACAATGTTAACTAAACGCTTTAAAATTTCTAATCTGAAATAAGAGTGACGTAAACTAATTTATTTGAAATTTCATAGGGAGCATCACCATCATCGAGATTTTGAGATACATTCATTTCATCGTCTTCACCTTGAACGATTATATTGTAACAACCTATAAAGCAGCTAATAAACCCTGACAGTTTTATCAGACACTATTATTATTATTACATGGACATGAGGTTATCCCTAAATTAACTGGTTTCACACGGCTCGAAATGCTGCACACTCTTCAAATCTTTCAGTTCGTTCTCAGAAGCTGTATCGTATTCATTTCCTTCAATTTATCGCATTCTGTTTCGAGAGTGTGGTACGTTTTCTAATACATAAACAGAATCTTCAATATTGTGTTGCTGTAGCAGCAAAACACGTTAGCTAGCTAGTTTCACCTTTATATTATTTTACATGCAAGCCTGATCTTATAAATACATCTGTCAAAAGCTAATTAAACATAGTTCCGCGGACTGGACATCGCAAACAGCGTTTCTAATTAAGGTTTTTAGTCAACACAATATTGCCTACAATTACATACAATCGACTATCAATGTTTTAGCACGAGGGGCAAACGAAAACACGCCAACACGCAAACGCAAAAAACATACAGACACGAAAACACGCTAACGCAAAAACAAGCAAACACGAAAACACACAAACGAAAACACACTAACACGAAAACGCGCTAATGCTAGAACTCACAAACGAAAACACGCTAACACGAAAACATACAAACACGCAAACGCGAAAACATACAAACAAGAAAACATGCTGGCAAAACACGAAAACGCAAACGCGAAAACATACAAACACGAAAACACACAAAACGAAAACACGCAAACACGAAAACACACTAACACGAAAACACGCAAACACACAAACGAAAACACGCCTACACGAAAACATACAAACACGAAAACACACAAAACGAAAACACGCAAACGCAAAAACACACAAACGAAAACACGCTAACACGAAAACACGCTATCACGAAAACACGCAAACGCGAAAACATACAAACACGAAAACACGTAAAACGCAAATACGAAAATACACAAACGACCCCCGTCTCTTTCTCGAACATACAAATCAATTACTCAAATCAATTAAATTAAATAACAAACTGATTTAACTTAATCATACAAAATCAGCTTACAATTCAAAAAAATAGCAGTATGTTTGAACGCACAGAGTGCAAAAGAAAAATCTCACACTTACCCATCTATCCACTTTCTATTAACGGCAGCATTTTAGTGCAGGTTCAAACATCGTTAGAAAAACAAGTTTATTAACAAATTGAACGAAAGCTTAGCCTTAAAATATATTATTATTATTATAAACAACAAGTAAAATCTCTAATGTCCTCTGATGTTGGCTCATAAACAGGAGAATTCATTATAATAATGCTCACTCGATGACAGTTACACTTTAAAGAGCGAAACGAGAGAAACGAGAACGCTTATGCTGTCTGCACTTAGGTAGAATCGTTATCTTCGGACGCATAGTTTAATTTGACTAATTAATGTATCTTCAGGGGATGTTTGAAATTAACTTTTACCGAACTCTAAGACTGTTTCGTAGATTGATTGAATAAATCTAGACTTATTTTGATCGTATATGTTCCTGTTTGAGATTGACTATATAATATAATTGACATTAATTATTTGTTATTTAGTATAGAATGTAGACTGTTAATGAAGAGAAGAATCTGAGATGAAAGAAGACATGATTGAGTTGATTGAGAAGATTGATTTGATCGAGCATGAGTTTGAGATTGATGATTAATAAATGTAATTGAGTTTTGATGTAAGAGCCGAAGAGAGAGAGAGAGAGAGAGGGAGGGAGGGAGAGAGAGAGAGAGAGAGAGAGAGAGAGAAGAGAGAGAGAGAGAGAGAAAAGAGAGAGAGAGAGAGAGAGAGAGAGAGAGAGAGAGAGAGAGAGAAGAGAGAGAGAGAGAGAGAGAAAGAGAGAGAGAGAGAGAGAGAGAGAGAGAGAGAGAGAAACGGATAAACGAGATAGAGAAGAGAGGTGTGATTACAACTTCTATTACAGAAAATGTTCATTAGTCTACGCCACTAGATGGCGTAAAATCAATTAAAAAGGCAGGTGAAGAGATACAAGTTGTCTTCAAGGCTATAACAATTGAAAGGCCTACAGCCGTAGATTATTAGAAAATACAATTAAGAAGATAGCTAAGCTCTACACTTGTCTATAAGGTTATAGATCTAAGAGCGAAGGGAACAAGTTGCGAAGACAGTGTCTTACAAGAGAAGGTTCTTTAATAGATACAACAATGTATAAATAAAATGAAATTATAAGGTATAGAAAAAATACAAAAAATCTTAATTAAGTTAAACGAAAAAGAGACAGAAGACTAAACATAAATAGGAAATAGTGTAGTGAGCAAGTACAAAAAAGGCATGACTGTCAAAAGGCTCTTAATACAACCAAATATAATTAGGGTTGAAAATTCCATCAAGGGTTGAAACAGGCCTCCGAAAAGAAGCCGTCAAAAATAGGGGTGAAAAAACACGTCCTACACGTGGGCGAGTAAAAACAAAAAGGCCGTAATTAGGGAAAAATACCATCAAGGGGTTGAAAAAGGCCTCCGAAATGAAACCATAAAAAATAAGGGTGAAAAATACGGTCTCCCGCGTGGGTGGTCTTGTGACGTCAAAATCCAAAATGGCGGCCAAAGTGTCTGTCTACTACTTTTCTGATAATAATATCGCTTGGTAATATTCTTTTCATCCTCTGTTTGCAACCGGATTACTTGAGGATTCTAGTTGCATAGAAACTGGCTAACCCTATCAATAATTGAGAATCCTTTTTTTTTTGCGGCCACATTAAACTTCTCCATCAGTTCATGATAGGTTATACTTTCATGGCCCACATAACACCAAAATATTAGTATTTGTTTCCATGCCCCTATTGGTTTTGACCCTCCGTGCGATGCAAAGAAAACAACAAGAATGTAGGTACCTCAACTACAACTATTTTTGAAATAAACTCTATTTAGTGGTCACATTCAACTTACAGTAGATGGTTTTGAATATTTCAGAATCTGTGTATAAATTTGTTAGATGTTCGACTATATCTTTCTTTAGTCGGAAACTTTTAACAAATTTTACAGCATCATGTAGGGGTACAACCTTGTCTACACACTCTTGAATTGCAACTCGTGCTTTTCTTTTCTATACAGGGTGAGGCATCTAAGCTCCGTCGGTTTGTATACGAAAAACGGTAAATTATTTTTGAACTCTTTTTTTTATTATCGTGTAGGTTCATTAGGAGCACGTTTTAAAATTATTTTCGAATATGCAGGGTGGTCCATAAATATTTTACACATGAAAGTTATGAAAATTTAAATGGAACACCCTATATATGATTGCATATTTCTATTCTGTTGACTAAATAAAGGTCACTTACTGTTATAGTCCATATACCTAACTCCACCTGTTGTCGAGATATTTCATTATTTGTGAGAATGTAGATGGAAATTCAAAAGAACTTTCTGTTTTACGTACTCGAGGAATTTTTTTCAAATGTTTTTATTCTTTACTGAAAGCATCAAACTTTAAAATCCACCGAAATTATTATCACAAATTTATACTAGGTGTATAACATAAAGAGCAACTGTGAAAAAAAAATAAATTAAATAATTTTAAATTTTAATAAACAAAAATTAAATCTAAAATATACATATTTTTCTGTTCTGCATATTTTTTTGTTATCTGTTATTAGTTTAATTTAAGTATAATTAAAATCAAAGTTTTGTTTTCATTTGCATTTTCTTTTTATCCTAAAATTTTACATTTTGAACGACCATGAACCATGGTTTGTTTGTAAATCCTGGCTACTTGATGTATAAAAACTCAGTTACTATTTTGACCAACATTAAAAGCAATTAACTTCCTTATTTTAAATGGAACACGATTTATTTTAATTTTAATTCCTACAAAACTGTATTAGTTCCCTATCATCTCTTACAGATTTTTTGTAATTTGGATTTTCTATTCTAATAATAATTTCATGCAATTTGTTCTTGAAAAGCAGGCTTTGACGGTTTTACTGTCACATAAAATAAACGAATTTATTGAAAAGTCATAGTTCGTGTTAAAATTAAATCATTTTAGCTAATCAACTTTGAGAATAAGTTTTATTAGGTGGGTAATGGCTTGCTATTCTTGAATTGAAAAGTGCGACATTATCTTAGTAATTGGGAAATGCAATGATAATTGCTTGCTAGCATCTAGGGTTTACGCACAAATGTACCCTGATAGGCATCATCCCGATAGGCGTTCATTATAAAAATTATTGCAAGTTTTTCGAAGCACTGAAAGTGTATCATACAAGACACGACAAAAGCGGGTTACGGGTAACGAAGAGAATAATTTTGCCGTTATGAAATATCTGGTAGAAAATCCACATACCAGTCAGCGGAGAATAAGTGAAGAATTTGAGATAAGTCAGCGGAGCGTTGGAAGGATAATATAGAAGAATAAGTTTTATCCATCACATTCAATTACACCAAGAACTTTTAAAAGTGGATTACGATGGAAGGCTTGCATTTTGTTTATGGGTTTTAGAAAATTTGGTGATAATGAATTTTTTTGATTTTGTGCTTTTTAGGACGAATCAACGTTCCACAATAACGGTTTAGTAAATAGACATAACTTTCATTATTATAGTGACGAGAATCCTAATTTTTTAGAACTCTCGATAGGCAACAGTAATGTCCGTAAATGGCAGTGTGGTATAATGGGAACACATGTAGTAGGTCCGTTTTTAATGGTAATTTGAACGGTGATATGTTTCTCGAATTTTAAGAGGAAATTTGCCTGTTCTTTTGGAACACATACCGCTTGATATTCGGCAGGAAATGTGGCTAGAATTAGACGGAGCGCCGGCATTTTATGCTACTGTTAGGGACGAATTGGACAGTCAATTTCCCAACAGGTGGATAGCGCGGCACCACAAAATTGGCCGGCAAGATCCTCTGCTTTAACTAGTCCTGATTTTTCTTGTGGGTATATATCAAAAATATTGTCTACCATACACCACCAACCACACCCGACAACATGATGGAGTGAATCAGAACAGCATTTAATTCCATAACTCCAAGCATGTTGAGAAAAGTCTTTCCTAAGAGAGTTCGTTTATGTATTGAAAGGAACGGAAATCATTTTGAACATTTGTTGAAACGTTGAAGTTGCTCACTTATCAAGGCTGTGTTTGTTCAATAAAACAATGTTTTGCTATTTACCCAGTTATTAACGTCTTTCAGTCATTGTTAAGGAAAGCTAGTCAAACGGTTGGATTATCTCGAGAAATAAAAGCTTTTCATCAAAACCTGCTCATAAAAATCGAGTAAAAATGACATAAAATTAATGATTAAATTAGAAAATCCTAAATTACAAAAATCTGTATGAGATAGGTATAGGGAACCTAATACAGTTTTGTAGGAATTAAAATTAGAATAAAAATATGGTGATAAATACGGGTGTCCATTTAAAATAAGAAGTTAATTGGCTTTAATGTTGGTCAAAATAGTAACTGAGTTTTTTTACACCCAGTATAAATTTGTGATAATAACTTCGGTGGATTTTAAAGTTTGATGCTTTCAGTAAACAATGAAAAACATTTGAAAAAAAATCCTCGAGTACGTAAAACAGAAAGTTCTTTTGAATTTCGATCTACCTTCTCACAAATAATGAAATATCTCGGCTACAGGTGGAGTTAAGTATAGGGACTATAACAGTAAGTGACCTTTATTTAGTCCACATAATCGAAATATGCCATCATATATAGGGTGTTCCATTTAAATTTTCATAATTTTGATGCATAACATTCTTATGGACCACCCTGCATATTCGAAAATAATTTTAAAACGTGCTCCTAATGAACTTACACGATAATTAAAAAAATATTTTACCATTTTTCGTATTCCAACCGACGGAGCTTAGATGCCTCACCCTGTATAATCATGATCTAAAATTGATGGTTTATTATTTCACTTATTACCATAACATTTCTATATACACTCACTTAGCAAGGGAAGTACCTGTTCCATAGTATCCTCTTATGAATTCATTATTACCAGAACTATCAAAAAGTTGACTTATAAGAACAGAATGTCCATCTTACATAACAAAAATAAAACTAACTATAATATAATTTAAATGCTTCAGCAGTATATTAATTTTTGACTAAGAATTAAGAAATATGAATCAAAGGTATATAACGTTTTGTGACTTCTGAGGTTATGTTACACATAAAAAAACAATTAAAAATTCGGCGTTTCTTTCGTTCTTTGAAACGGTAATTCGAAAATTTTGCATTACCAATGGTATCTATTTAATCTTCGCATTCCGATAATCTGTTAATTACTATGTAGTTAGTTATTCCATTATTCTTGTAAACAATAACCATTTGAGAAAGGTAATTGTAATCTTATTTTAATGACAACCCTAACCCTAATGAACCTTACAAGAAAAGAGTGATTATGTTATGTATTATCTTTTGTAAATAATATTGTAATACATATTACAATGTATAATACCAATACCTACAATACTATATAATAAAAATTAACACATAAAGAAGCTGCGTCTTTGTTTACCTTTTTAAGTGGTGCTATGACTCGTAAATGGGTCCGAGTTTGCGGGGTATTTTTTCAGTGGGGTATTTTTTCCTGGGGAATTTTTTCATGGGGTTTGTTTTCCGGGGTAATTTTTCATGGGGTATTTTTTCCGCCGCCCAAAAATGTTGTGTTTACACTCGGTACACATGGTGTAATTTGTTGTGGGCGAAAGAAATACAACTATTGGTACGTTACTGTGACTTCGTAATCATAGGTACAACTGGTCGCTCTAGTCACATCTGCTCATTTTGGATGCAATTTGTACTGTTTGGGTTTTTTACTGAAATGGATTTTGATTTTGACAGTTAATTATTAATAAAACTGAAAGATTTCATATTAACTTTAGTAAAATAATATATATTGAGATCTCCAATTTCAATCATTTAGAAACAATCAATCGCGTTACTGTTTGTGTATTAAAAAATCAATCATTCTAATGTAAATTACATATTCTAGTTAGCCTTGTTAAGAGTGCTGCATTAAATTGTAATGAATATTTATAGTTTGTTGAACATTTGTTATTAGAGTATATTGAATGATACATATTTCTTAATAAAATCTAATTTGTTGATAATTATTAACGACTGTTGCCACATTATGTCGCTATTAAACATTTACATGTTTACAGGCGGATGCAATTCTAATTCCGTAATTTATGCATATTTGTAACTGTTAAGGTTGCTTATAATTAATGTGATTGTTGCAAGTTCTACTCTTTTTGTTAGTTAATTACATCATATAAAAAAAAAACTATCATTCATTAATTTTAAATGGAACAGTGTTTATATACGTAAGGAATTTAATGAATGAAGAAAAAATAACTTAGGAGATTGTTTTACAAACAACTTTGAAATGTTTAAAAGACGATCATTAAAAATAAAAATTTTACTACTTGCAGTTGCAACAACCGAAAGACATTTAAAATGATCACCTGTTCAAAAAAAGACACCAGACATAAATCACCCACCAAAACGTGACTTGTCATTCATCAGAAAGTATTAACACCAAACCGCATCCTTTCAAGATGTTTACTAATTTCCTGGTTTAGTTAAGATTTAAACATATACGCCGCCAACGACGTCTTTTTTTTGTATTGTATACTTTTGCACCATTCTTAGCTTTTTCCATATTTAAGCTTTATCAGTAACTAGAAATAGTTTCACATCTTGCGCTTGATTGCGAAGTGTTTTGTTTTTTGTTTAGGCATATGTTGCATTTAGACAAATTTATTATCACTTTTGATACCAGATTCCATGTTTTTTCGTGTTTTATTAAGTGTGTCAATTTCTTAATTGTTACGTACGCCTTAATTTGAGTTGGATTATTTACTGCTAGAGTGATTGGGATTTTAGATTTGGAATCTACTATACAAAGTGTTTTATTAGGATTAGAATATGCACATAGATTAGGAGTAGATAGGGGACACCCGGGCCCGTGAAAACAAATTTTCTGTAATAACATCACATATTCGAAAAATGCTTGCCAGACTTGAGAACAAAATTAGTATTGCTTGGAAACATCTCGAACGGAACGCCAGGGGTGTTTGTTTCCTTAAAGCAATTCTAATTTTGTTCGAAATGAGGGAAAGTATTTGAATATACCGAGAAAGTCGAGTGGTATTCGATCAGATCATTTCTTTCTACTAATAAAGAATAAAATCCAATCCTAGAAAATGACTTATTTATTGTAATTATAAACTGTACAAATATTATAAATTACCTTAGTTACCGTACTTAGTTACTGTTATGACTGACATCTTACAGCTAGTTTGATATATTTCACTAAAGGGAACAATGAAAATACGAAATCGAAAACACCAAATCGAATATGCCCCTTCGTTAAGGTAAACAAGCCGTGTTTTCATGAAATACGTTCGTGATTGGCTCAAATTTTGAGAATAAGCAATGCTGATTGGTTAATGTTATAAAAATGACGTAATCTATTATAGTGAACCGCAAACGGATCAGTATGTTAAGGATAAGGAAATAATATTGTTTCAAAACTAACATTAATGTAAGTAGAAGACGGGCACTTGTCGTCGCCATCTTGGATTTTCCGGGGAAAACCCACCTTTCACTTTTTTATACGCCCACGTGGGGATCGTATTTTTCATCCCTATGGTTTCTTTTCGGAGGGCATTCTCAACCCTTGATGGAATTTTCACCCTGATTTGGTTGTATTAAGAACATTTTTATGGTTTCTTTTCGGAGGCTATTTTCAACCCTTGATGGAATTTTCACCCTAATTAGAGCCCTTTTGGTTGTGTTAAGAACTTTTTTGTCGGTTCACACATATGGATTCTTTTCGGCGGTCATTTTTAACCCCTTGATGAAATTTTTACTTTAGTTTGATTGTATTAAGAGCTTCTTTGGCAGCCCCTGGAAGGTAGGCAAATGCGTGCGCGTACAATGTTCTAATAAAGGGCCCTAATGCTACCTCATAAGATACCTACAAGAACTTGTGTTAGGTCTGCACCCTGGCTCCCTTGACTGAAAATAATATTAGAATAAGGGGATCCTAATGCTAACATGTAAGACAAGAGTAAGAAGTGCCAGGTAGGCCTTCGATCATGTGTTAAGGTCTGCACCCCTGTCGTGACCCCTTGGTGGGAAATTAGAAATAAGGGGGCCCTAATACTAACTTGTAAGACACGTGTAGATCTTCAAAACTTGTTCTCTGGCCTTTGCACCCCGTTGCGGCCCCTGGTTGGAAATGATATGGGGCCCTAACCTTATATGTAAGTGCCGAAACTAGTTCTTGGGCCTTGGCCCCTATCGTGGCCCCCTTGGTGCAATTGTATGTGGGTTCTAACCTAATCTTACAGTTATGGGCTTTCGCCCCCCGTCATAAAAAATTTGTGTTCTAATAAGGTGGCCCTAGCCTTGTAAGACAGGACTTGTATCAGGGTCTGGGCCCCGGCCCTCTTTGAGTAAAAATTGATTTTTAGCGCCATCTAGTGGCGTATAGACTAATCAACATTTTCTGTAATAGAAGTTGATCATGCACACCTCTCTCTTTCTCTCTCTCGTTTATCCGTTTCTCACCCTCTTTCTCTTTCGGCTCTTTCTCACACACAAACAAATCAATTAATTAATTAATCAATCAATATAAAACAAATCATGCTTGATCAAATCAATCAGATCAGTCTCAATCGATAAATCATGTCTTACAGTTTGCGGAAACCAGCTTACAGTTCAAAACTGAATTAAATATGACGTGAAATAATAAATAATTTTTACCCTAATGCAATGATGCTTTTTTTAGAGGCAGATTCTCTTTCTAAACAGTCACCACCTATACATTCGGAAAATTATATCTAATTTATTTGCATGTTCAATTACATACACACAAAATTGTTTCATGTAAACGTGTTCATTAACAGTTATAAAGACCTCATTAAAAGGACTGGAAAGTAATAATTACTTGTATATAACATAGAGTTAAATTAAATTAACATGTTTTTAAGAATATCAAATTGATATAATGGAAATAAAAGGCAAAAGGTTTTAATGGTTTATTATTATACGCGAATTAACAATAACTATAAGTTTAAAATCCACGAATACGTACCAACTATTGTAGATCAGAGTTTATGACGTCATCCTATAAGAGTAATAATACATTTTTAAAAATCTTTATCGACATTTTTGTTAGCAATAGCAAGTAAAACACGTATATTAAAAAATAATACGCATACCTTCAGATGTGTTTTTTCTTTCAACTAATAATAACCATATGTTGAACTGAAATATTTTTATACAGCTCACTAAACACGTTTTCTACTTATGAATGGCTTGATATCAACTGGCTATTGCTTTCCGTTATTAACTAATTTAGAAAGTAATACACAAAACCTGATTACTGCAACTCGTATTTAGCATTTATACTGTACTTATAAATTTACATTCAAAATAAAAAAAAAACGACGATAACATGCTTTAAAAAAATGATTTTCACTTTGATCGTGTAAAAGCCAGCTTTCATCAGTTTTTTTTTATATTGTGTACAAACAAATGCACGTAGGCCAAAACGTTGATAAAATTTTCCTTGGTGCGTGTTCTACAGGTGCTTAAATCAGCCGCACGTTACCAGTTTCCCGTAATCGATTGCGGTATTCAAACTTTTAACATTTTCTCCTATAAATCGAGAACGGATGGGGTTATCGCGAAGGGGTGTTCACTAAAATTTAGATAATTTTAAGCCGCATAACGGGATAACAGATAAAATTGAATTTTGCTGGACTAGTCAGTGGTTGGGATGGATTCGTGTACTAAATTTTGCGTACAATAGTATAGTATATCATATATAAGTCCAGATAGGGGTTGAAATCGACATAAAACCGGAAAAGGGCGCCAGAGTATTTCAAATGTCACGATAGGGGTTAAAATGCCTAATTACGTCAGTTCACAGCTTGCTCAAAATACTCAAAGAACTTACTTACCTAAACGTAATCTTCGCAGGTGGCACTGGGACCAGCAAATCTCACAACCTGAATGGCTTCAAACATATTTGTACGCTTAACTAAAATAATTGCGCGCCACAACATTCAATCACTAATTTGATAAGAAAACAATAATTTATTGTTACGTTACGTTACTCAAAAATTCGATTCTTAAAATAATTTCACTTTAACAACCAAAAAAAAAACACTTTAATTATGTACAAAACCACTTGAAATTAAATTCCTCAAATCGCAATTAATTATGCTCAAGTCATAAAAGAAAACAATGCAGTGATTCATCTCTAAATATAACGTTATAATTAAATAATAACTTGAAAAACTTTCTGCCGTAATTATTTTATTTAAACTAAACAATGTAATGACGTTAATTCGATGGGCAAATTCAAAAATAATAAACACTAAACGCTAAATGCTATGTAAGAATAGGTTCACATTAAAAAAAGTCCAATAACCTAAAGATATTTAATGTAAATAAATAATGAAACATCGGATTCAATATTGTTTTCTATGCGAGTTGCATCGCCTAGTTTATCTAAACAGGCTGTGATCCTAGCTAGTTTCATTAACGGCCTTTTACTAGAATTACTGTAATTTCGATATACTAAAATAACAAATATAACACTCAAATAAATTTAGATTATTATATGAGTGAATGAAACATTTAAACGATAAAATAATCAGAAGTTAATCTCCAAAAGAACAGTGTGTTCATACGTTTGTACATACAAATAACATAATAATGAAATACACACAAGAATTTATTTAACTTCGTCAACCACAACAATAGAAAAAAACACAGAAATGTTACCTTACTTTGAGAGGCCCTATTGTTACACAGACACCTAAGATGGACCTAGAGAGTGACCTCGACGATATGATTGATGCTGAGGCGAGGCTCGAAACTTCCAAGCTGCAATTTTTTTGAGTTACACGCGCCTACTATTGTCCGGTATTCTAAATTTATTTTATATACCTTCTGGAAATCAATTTTCAAAGGTATTGAAGTGATACTATATTTGGAATTACACGTCTTAAGATTTTATTTTTGTTAAGTATTAAGTTTATTTGAAATAGGAGAAAGTTTTGTGTTTATTTTGTTTACATAGGAGGGCATAGTGTTTGCCACATTCTAAAAACAAAGTTTTTATTATTTGATTATAGTCTTTGCTGTTTAATTGATTTACCGATTTATGACAATTAATATTACCGAATTTGACGTTTTTTATGTATTTATTTTTGGTTTAATGTGTTTCGTTTGTATATTTTGTTTTTGTGTGAGCGATGTTGGTGTTTGTGTTAATTGTTGCCCCAGTGATGGTGATTGGAGCATATCCACTCACTTCCACACACCGTTAGTCCTGCCTCCTGAAGAATAAAACGAAAAGTGTAATATGCAATTAATTTGTAAATTCAATTCGTAAATTGTAAAATGTAAGCTGGCACTACGGATAAACCTTGTTATAGTTATTAATAATACTAGTTCGATATGAAGGTCATAATGAAACGCGTGTAAAGTTAAACCACGAGGCGTTAGCCGAGTGGTTTATTTACACAAGTTTCATTACGAAGTTCATATCGAACGTTATCATTCAAAATTTAATCTACGCCAGTCCAAATAGATTTTCTTTGCATGGATTCGATTTGTTTACAATATCAGAAACGTTTTTGTAAATAAAAATTCAAAATTATTAAGTGACCATATTAGTCGATATAGCAACCGCGCTTGTCGATTGTTGCAATTTTTACTTTGGCAACGTCATTATTTGCGTTCAATTTTGTGTTTTACATGAGTTTCACGCACTGATGGACTGAATTTAACAAATTGTACAGACTTTATAATTAATGTTTACAATAAATAAATGTTGGTAAAGATTTTATAATGAAGTAAAAGTTGTAACTAACTTTCTTTTTGCCTGTTTTTTATTTTAAAATTTGCGTGTTATTATGAGTTCATAATGGCACTGGGTGCTATTATGAAGGCCATAATGACACCCAAATGAAGATGATAAATATGTCATAATGACACTGGCGTAGATTATAAATATTAATTAAACTGTTAAAAATAGAGGTAGCAGTTGTCAATGACAATATTGCAAAATTTGATAAAAGTTATTAAGGATTTAAATAAATTAACAGACATTTGATAGCTCACATTTCACTTAATAAAAATTACATATTAGTTTTACATATATTCTAATTTATTTTTCTGAAAATCTAGGAAAAGGATACTACTTGTAGAGGCGGTTTCACAATGTTAATAGGAAATAACAAGAAAAAGACTGATTTATTAATCCATTCGATCGATAAAAAGGGTAGTTCATGTGTATGCGGGAGTGTAAATCTTATATAAATTATAATATTAAGGTTTCATGTTACATTTAAAGAATTATTCATAAATGTTTAACAAAAATACCACTTTCGGAGATGGATTATGGAAAGTCATGTTACTTGAAAAATTTATTTATTGGATATTTTGAAAAGTAGTGCGTAAGGGGAAGCCTTTGATATATAACAGATTTGTCAGAAATTTAAAATTACAATCTCGTGTTATCAAGTAAAAAGTAAAGTGGTTGTTTGAAATTTATTTGTGATTACGAATATATTGTAAGACCCTGACGGGCACCAATTTTTTTTTATTATGCTTTACTGCGGCTATGGCTAGAAATCAAAGGGTGGGCATGAGATCTGCTAGATAGGGCTGATTGATTGCTACCTGGGGTCTCACACTGACGAATAAACAGAAAAAAGTTTTATATATTTATTTGCATATTGTACCCTAAGGTAATCACAAACAAAATATATACACTCTAAACAAAACAAAAAAATTAATTAATTAAACAAATTCCTATTCTACTTTATTCAAACAAAATAAAAAAAATTAAGGCACGCTCCTTGACACAGGCACTCCGGGCGGCTCCCAATTTACTGGGGCGCTCGAATCTGCTCTCCTTACGGTGACAGAAAAAATAATATTAACGGTATTAATAGTAATTCATTTACACGAGGGTAAGTTGACTCAAAATACGTTAAAGTAAATAAAAAAAATTAGGCAATATTTAGATTACGCCCCTACCTGGTAGCTGGCATAGATTGCATAGAAGTACACTATTTTTACTGTTAAGAAATGCGCGATGACGTTTTATTGCCTTTTTCAAGAGATAGAGGGAATCGCTGTCTACCTGGAATAGGATAGGTCAGTAAGAAAATCGATATTTTTGTTTGAATGACTGCTTGCGTTTTAATAGTTTTATATGTAACTACTTTAATAAAATTTTAACGTATTTTGATATTTCTAACGTGATTTATTTAATTAACAGGATGATTTAATTAGTTTCTAATAATTAACTGAAATTAGAATTAGAGGGTTTACGAGTTTATGTTGTTGTGGTTCTCGTATTGAATGCTTTTATACGGGAACAATTTGTTCTTTTACGGGGAATATCCGTTGTTCCGGACCACTTTAGTTATCAAATGGTGTTGGTGGTGGACGAAATAAATATTACCCGGTGAATCTCTTGTCTCGGAACGTTGTATAAGGTGTTTCAACCTTCAGGAACGATTAGTTCACTGGAATACTTATATTTTTATTCAGGCGGGCTGGGTGAACTAATTTTTTCATGTAGTCTGATATTAAAGAATGATTGATACAGGAATATTTCTTTAATCTTTATCGCGAAGTGGGATCAGGGAGGGCTCGGATTTAGGATTTCAGAAAAGAAGTAGATTACAATACGGACAATTATGTTAAGTGAGATAATTTTAGTACTCACATTTGTTTACGTAATTTCTACGGACTGGAACTTTTGGGACTAGAAGTAATAATCGGATTTTGTTCGCTTTCCTTCCGATAACTCTCTGCTCTCAGTGCGTTGACTGGGACGGGGTGTTTTTTTTTGTGTAAATTTGTATATAGTATCGGCTAACAGTCCTAGACAATCAGCTCTTTTGCGCTTTGTAGCGGATACAATGGGTTCGGCAGAATTTAGGCAGGGAGCCTTTCTTGTCAGACTGTGTAGGTAGACAACGACACTGGGAATTAATCTCCAGCCATCAAGTTCCCAACAGATGTTTGTCTAGGTTTTTTGAAAAAACTTTCGTGCAGGTGAAGGAGAATTTGAGCGACAACCGACCAGAGTGTACAGGAGAATTTGCCTGTTATCAGAGATATTCGGTAATTACTGCTTAAACTATTCAATCTAGCGATATATGTCTAGTACTAATTAGGGATTGTTTGTGGCGCCATCTAGTGGTGCATTTTTAAAGTAGCGAGTGTTTTCTGCAATAGAAGTTGATCATGCACGCCTCTCTCTCTTTCTTTCTCTCGTTTATCCGTTTCTTTCTCTATCGGCTCTTTCTCAAACAAACAAATCAATTAATCAAATCAAATCAAATCAAATCAAATTGATTAATTAATTAAGCATATAAATCTCAAACAAATCATGCTCGATTAAATCAATCAACTAAATCAACCTCAATACAATCAGATCATAACTTACAGTTTGCGAAAACCAGCTTACAGTTCAAAAATACTGATTTGGTTTAATTAATTACATCTTGCTTGTTCAAAAACAGCCAGGGGTCAAAATTCCAAATTGCTATAACGGAAATAAAAAGACTAAAGGTTTTAATGGTTTATTATAATTGAATCAATAACTACAAAGCGTAAAACCCACAAATACGTACCGCATAATAATTAATTAAAAAATAGCGTAACACTCACACCTTTATCTAATTAACTGAACAAATGAGTTGAGATCGAGTCTGTAAAATAACAGTTGACGGTATTGCAGAGTTGGTTTATGACGTCCTCCTCCTAAACGATAACACATTAAAATCTTTATTGGCAATTTTGTGAACAAAATCAAGTAAAATATATGTTAAAAATGATACGCATACCTTCAGATGTGTTTTTCTTTCGGCTGTTCTAATAATAATAATGCGTCGGGCAACTAAATATTGAAATATTTTATACAGCTCACTAAACCCGTTCTGTGTTTTTACTTATGAATAGCTGGTATAAAATTGGCTATTCGCTTTTCCATCATTAAGTAAGTAATTTTTATATTGTATATTCATACAAACCAAATTATCTCTATCACACTTACTACAACTCGTATCTACCTTTCCTTTTCTCAGACTCGTTAGAGCGACCTTACATATACGAATTTATATAAAACGATGTTTATTCTTTACAACTTACATTTAAAATGATTTTACCTATATGATAAAACAGTTTTTTTTTATGGAATGCAGTTATTATTATTAAACAGTTATACAATTTCATTAATATGAATTGGAAAGTAGCAATCACCCCTTGATATCGTGTTAATTAATGTGTTTACAAATATTTTTAAATTTTGTTGCTGCAAAATACATTAAGGTCTAAATTAAATATTAGGTGAAATAATAATAATAATTTCTACCCTGATGCAATGGCGTTTTTTATATAGGTAGATTAGTAGGTAGATAAGTGGTCAGCACCTATACATTCGAAACGATTATGCTTGATTTCAATTACACACACATGTACTTCACGTTATATTGGCTTTTACCAGTTGGGATTTAAATGCTAATGAAACACTTTTAAATTTTCTAATCGGAAATAAGAGTGACGTAATTTAGCTCATTTGAAATTTTATAGATAGCAACACTAATATCAAGATTTGAAATACATTTTACCTCATTCATCTCATCGTTCTTCATCTTGAACGATTATACTGTAATAGTTTATTTTAACAAGCCGTAAAATATCTAATATCCCTGAACTCATTTGTTTAGTTAATTAGATAAAGGTGTGAGTGTTACTCTATTTTTTAATCAATAACATTATGCGGATACGTATTTGTGGGTTTTAAGCTTTGTAGTTATTGATTCTCTTATAATAAACCATTAAAATCTTTTGTCCTTTTATTTCCGTTCTAGCAATTTGGTATTTTGAATTGTGGCTGATTTTGAGCAAGCAAGATGTAATTAATTAAACCAAATCAGTATTTTTGAACTGTAAGCTGGTTTTCGCAAACTGTAAGTTATGATCTGATTTTATTGAGATTGATTGAGATTGATCTGATTGGGTAATTGATCTTGTCGAGCATGATTTGTTTGAGATTGATGTTCTTAATTAATTAATTAATAATTTGATTCGATTTGATTCATTGATTTGTTTGTTTGAGAAAGAGCCAAGAGAGAGAGAAAGAGAGAGAGAGAGAGAGACGGATAAACGAGAGAAAGAAAGAGAGAGAGGCGTGCATGATCAACTTCTATTATAGAATGCATTCGCTATTTTAGAAATACAGCACTAGATGACGTCACAAACAATCCTTAATTAGTCCTAGAAATATACCGCTAGGTAAAGCCATCTTTATTACAGAAAAAAATATTCATTAGTCCATACACCACGAGATGGCCCTACAAACAAGTTTCGCAACAAGAGGGCCACGACAATAGACCCTAACATTCCAGGGACTGAACTACCAAAAAGGCTCTTAATACTACTAAAAGGGCCCTGATTAGGGGTTGAAAATGGCCACCGAAAAGAAGTCGTCAAAAAAGTGGAGGGGAGATTGTCGGTGTTCTACTCCTAATTTTGAGGATTTTGTTTTTTGTTTGACATTTAAAGAATAAAACACAAGTTTAGTTAATTACTGGTTTTTTATGTATTTGTTTATGGTGATAAATAAGTGTTAATTCTCACCATATTTATTCATTTTCTTTGAGTAGAAAAGCTGTTTAGCTTCTTTACACGCATTGTTTATTACAAATTGGATTAATTAAAGTAATTCGAGGTTAGCTTAATATTTATGATTTATATGGTCAGATATTAATTAATTAATAAATTATTAAAGTCAGATATTAAATAAGTGTTGACATAGATCAAATAGATTTGAATAGCCATATAAACTAAAATTTATACAAGTGAACTACAAACATTACTTATTCAATCCTAACATTAAGTGATTTAAATCAAAAATAAACTAAAACAACTAACAGTAAAATATACAGTATTGGGGATTGCTTATAAGGATCATAATTAATGCTATTATAAATTACAACATAACCTAGTGTGGTGAAAATTAAATTGTGTTACACTTTTTATATAATTATATCAATACTTCATACAGGAAATAAGTATTGAGCTTTCTATAAATACCAGCTAATAACTGGTGTCATATTAATCAACTGAGCATTAATTTAAATAAAATAGAAAAATTGATTTTATCGCTCAGATATCATGACTCGCCAAACATTCCTTTTGTAAAGTTTTTAGGTGTTTGCATAGATACTAAATTAAATTTTTTGGATCATGCTGGCTATATAAGCGCCAAGATTTGTAGTAATTTATACGTTCTAAGGCGATTTTCAAATAGTTTATCACCTACTGTTTTAAGATCAGCTTATTTCGCTTTGATTCATTGTGATGTATCTTGCTCGATAATTGTATGGGGTCATTCTGCCCCTTGGAAAACAATATTTAGGTATCAAAGAAAGTCCGTAAGAATTGTAGCAAATCTTACTCTCATTTTCAAATTCTAACTCTACCTTCTACATTTATACTTATGTGTCTCTGTCATGCTAAGCGTAATATCTGCAATTATACTTCACAGTCGGATATTCATTTATACAATACTCGTTTTAAAAATAACATCTGTGTTCCATACTGCCGTTTATCTAAAACACAGGATAGTTCTGAGTTTTGGATAAAAAAGTTTTATAATGCTACCCCGCACACATTAAGATCTCTTGGTTATAATGTTTTTTTAGAGAAAAAGTCAAAAGATTTCTTATTAATAACGTGTTTTATTTTTATGAAGAATTTCTAAACTTTGATTTACATTTAATGCAAACGTAAGTGTAAAAACAATAAGTTTTATATATATATATATATATATATATATATATATATATATATTCATTAATTGTTTAACAAGCGAATGTATATATTTGTTACAAAGCGTAAATAAATTTGTTATTATTATTATTATTAACAATCAGGTTTAGAGACAGTAAGTTATAATTACATTTTTATTTAGACCTACCAAAGTGGTAGCTCGAGGTGGTGATTTTTTTTATTATTAATTCAATATATCGCTGTCAGTGTCTTGTTAGGAAACTACAGTATTACGTTGGTTTTCACAACACCCTGTATGCTTTATTAAAGAACTATATAACATCAAATTTTTTAATTTAAAATAATTTTCTAGATTTAAACATTCTGTAGTTTTGGGTGAAATGCTGATATATGGATTATAAATAGACACATTTGATATTTCACGCATTCTATTACTAAATGGCAAAATGTTGAAGTTTTAATTATTACGATTGTGAAAGATTTCCTTGGATTATCTGAAACATTACAAGTATGCAAATAACTTTTTCAAAATGTCAATAGAATTTCTCAATTTGATTAAAACGTCTTTGCGGTTAATGAAATCAATAAAAAAGCTTAAAGGTACACCAGATTGCATACTTTGTTATATATTTATAAAATCTTTCGCATTTATAACAAAAAATACTATATTTGCTTTACTTAATTTTTGAGTGCAAACACGTGTCAATTATGCGTCACATGCGTCAATTATGCAAGAGTATAAGGTGTACTTTAAGTACTTCCTACTGTGCTATATAAAAACATTTTTTTTACATAATTACTTAACATTTAATGAAAGTCTAAAAATATCTAAAAGTGGTGAGGCCGTGACCTTGTTAGTATCAACAAATGTGCGCCTTCTCCACTACCGAGTGTTCTAAAACTATAGTATTACTCAAATGGTCTATCAAGAGAAATGACTATTGTAAAAAGTATGCGATAGTCTTTGGCACAAGTACAGAAAGAAAATTTTGTCACGTTTTACTAACCACTGCCAACGTACCAATTGCATGGGAAAAAATTAATACATCCACCCACTTAATATGCGTATACACATAAATGTATATAAATTTCAATTGAAACTGACAGCTGTATTAATACATTTCAGCAATGCATTGCACTTACGCATTGCACTTCACTTGTATAATAGAATTAATTAAAACACTTAATAAGTATTTGCCGATTTAAATTGGTTTAATTGTACAAATAAAGCATTATGAGTTCGTTTAGAATGTTTGTGCTTTTTAATTAATAAATGCAATAAACATAGATTACACACTCTTTTTTTTATTTACAGGATAATATTAAGGATGACGATGACGATATTGTTGAAGATGAAGATGGTTGGCAGGCGGAAGAAGCGACTGAAGCAAATCCTGGTTCAATAACTGAGTTTAAATGGCAACTTTATGGTACTAGAAGTAGGGTGGAAGAAAGTAGACGAAGTCAGAGTTATCCTGAACATTCCAATAGCAGTAAGTATACCTCCCATCCACAGAAATACTACACACTTCAATTCTCACGTTCACACTTCATTTATTTTTTGTCTAAAAAAAGATTTTCAATATCAAAAATAGTCCAAATGCAAACTTATTTTTTTTAGATTTATCCAGGCTTTTAGTTTTTGCATTTATTTTTAATCGCAGTGGGCGAGCGATTTGAATAGTGAAAAAATTGACATACGTTACAAAAAAATAAGGAAGATGTTGAGGCGTGAAAGTGAAAAGTGGTACACACTACACATAAATTTACAGGGTGGGGAACATTGTTGTAGCAAAATTCGATATATCTGTTATTATGAGGTGTATAAAAAAAAACTTGTAACGTTCGTAGTTTATCTTTTTCACATTATTCGTTATTCCAACCGAATATTTAATCATTTAATATTCTACGTTATATTAATGTACAAATTCAAAGTACGACCCTGTTTCGTATATAACACAAATAGTTTTTCTGCAAATTTTTCATTTAGAGTATAGGCAACACATATCACACTGATCTAAATAATATTGATAATCAAAAATTATTATTAATTTTATTAAATACATAAATAAAAAGTTTACCTCGAGGAGGATTTGAACGTAGAGTACCGCGCTACCAACTGCGCTATCGAAGTACAAGCCCCAATCGATGTAAATTTTGCCTTTATGTATGTAGAACTGATGTATGTATGATATTGCAGGCTCACATTCCATTAATATAATCAATTTGATTGTTATCTCATTAAATTTAGAATTGACGTCAGTTCTACATACATACAAAATTTACATCGATTGGGGCTTAAACCTTGATGGCGCAGTTGGTTAGCGCGGTACTCTAGCAAAGTACAGGTCGTAGGTTCAAATTCTACTCGAGGTAAACTTTTTATTTATGTATTTAATAAAATTAATACTAATTTTTAATTACATATTTACCTTTGAACTTATTCGTTCATAACAAAACTTATAATAAATTAATATTAGTCAAGTTGCTTTGGTATGTGTGAATCCTTGCGATATTGCAGGCTCGCATTCCATTAATACAAGTAATTTGATTGTTATCTCATTCAATTTAGAATTTACATCAGTTCTACATACATAAAGACAAAATTTATATCGATTGGGTCTTATACTTCGATAGCGCAGTTGGTAGCGCGGTACTATAGCAAAGTACAAGTCGTACTTTTTATTTATGCATTTAATAAAATTAATACTAATTTTTAATTACATGTTTACCTTTGAACTTATTCGTTCATAACAAAACGAGTGTAAGACTATCTACACAATATTAAACATTTACTTGTACGGTGTGACAATTTAGAAGCCCTTCTTCGAGTACAGTTCGTATGTGATTGTATTTAAAATGTGAATTGGGGAGTTGCAATAGGGCCGAAGAAAGCATATTCTAAAATGGTTTAAAATGTGCAGGGTGCATAAAAAAAAGCGATACAATTGAAGAGACATTTTTATTAAATACAATAACCTAATTTTTTATCGTAAACGAATCAACGTTACATTATTGTTGATGTCAATAATGTGAGTACCCCCACTTTGTCAAAAATGGACCAGTTTATAATAAAAATTTTAGACTAATTTTCGACAATTATACACGACAAAAATAAAATTTCGACTGGCTACTATGAAGCGCTGTAAATTCAAAAGTGGGAGTGTTAGCTTGAGCAAGAGCGATCTGACTACAGATTGAAAAGTTATCCAACTTTAAAGCACATTGATTAATCGACTGTAGAGAACTTTCGAGATTGTATCCTCTATTTCTAATGAACGCTACTCAAAAAAGGAATCTGATCACGGTTTAAATAGTTATTCGACTTTAAAGCACATTAATTCATCGACTTTAGAGAACTTTCTAGTTTACATCATCCAGTCTTAACGTAAGCTACTATGGTCAAAAGCGATATCATAACGCATTAAGAAGTTATGCGACATTAAAATACATAGAGAACTTACTGGATTGTGTACTCCATTTTTAAAAAAAGCTACTCAAATAGTAATCTGATAGCTCATTATGAAGTTATTCGACCTTAAAGCACATTAATTCTTTTTTTTAGAGAACTTTAGAGAACTTTCTAGGTTGTATCATGCATTTCTAAAAAAAGATTTCTGCAAAAAGGAATCCGATCACCTATTAACAAGTGATTCGACTTTAAAGCACATTAATTCATCGACTTTAGAGAACGTTCTAGTTTTAAAGTAAGCTACTATGGCCAAAAGCGATATGATCGCGTATTAAAAAGATATTGTACATTAAAATACTTAGAGAACGTACTGAATTGTGTACTTCATTTTTAAAAAAAGCTACTCCTAAAAGTAATCTGATAGCTCATTAAAAAGGTATTCGACCTTAAAGCACATTAATTTATCGACTTCAGAGCACTTTCTAGGTTGTATCATGCATTTCTAAAAAAAAATTCTGCAAAAAGGAATCCGATCACCTATTAAAAAGTGATTCGACTTTAAAGTACATTAATTCATCGACTTTAGAGAACATTCTAGTTTGTATCATCCAGTCTTAAACTAAGCTACTATGGCCAAAAGCGATATGATTGTGCATTAAAAAGATATTGTACATTAAAATACTTAGAGAAGGTACTGGATTGTGTACTTCATTTTTAAAAAAAGCTATTCCAAAAAGTAACCTGACAGCGCATTAAAAAGTTATTCGACTTTAAAGCACATTAATTCATCGACTTTAGAGAACTTTCTAGGGGGCATCATCCATTTCTAAAAAAAATTTCTCCAAAAAGGAATCCGATCACGTATTAAAAAGTTATTCAACTTTAAGGCACATTAATTCATCGAGTTTAGAGAACTTTCTAGTTTGTATCATCTAGTCTTAAAGTAAGCTACTGTGGCCAAACGCAATATGATCGCGCATTAAGAAGTTATTCGACATTAAAATACATAGAGAACTTACTGGCTTGTGTACTCCATTTTTAAAAAAGCTACTCCGAAAAGGAATCCGGTCACATATTAAAAAATTATTCGACTTTAAAGCACATTAACTTTAGAGGAATTTCTAATTTGTATCATCCAGTCTTAAAGTAAGCTACTATGGCCAAAAGCGATATGGTCGCGCATTAAGAAGATATTCGATATTAAAATACATAGTGAACGCACTGGATTGTTTAAAAAAAGCTACTCAAAAAAGTAACCTGCTAGAGCATTAAAAAGTTATTCGACTTTAAAGCGCATTAATGTATCGACCTTAGAGAACTTTCTAGTTTGTATCATCCATTTCTAAAGAAAGCTTCTCTGACCAAAACCGATATTATTGCTTATTAAGAAGTAATTCGACTTTAAAGTACATAGATTATTCAACTGTAAAGAACTTACAGATTGTATCCACCATCTCTAAAGAAAGCTGCTTCAAAAGGAACCTGATCGCCGACTAAAAAGTTATTCGACATTATTTCATCGACTTTAGAGTACTTTCTAGCTTTTAACCTCTACTTCTAAAAAGATACTATGGAGAAAAGCGATTTGATCGCACATTATGAAGCTATTTGCTTGAAACGCATAGATAACTTTCTAGCTTATACCCTCTATTTCTAAAGAAAGCTGCTATGGTCAAAAGCGATCTAACCGCGTATTAAGAAGTTATTCGACTTTAAAGTGAACTTTCAAGCTTGTATCATCCACTTGTAAAGAAAGCTATTATGGAGAATAAATTTAATTGCACATTATTATTCATTCGACTTTAAAGCGAATAGATTCATCGATTTTAGAGCAATTTCTAACTTGTATCCTCCATTTATATAGAAAGCTACTATGGCTAAACGCGATTTAATCGCGCCTTAAGGAGTTATTCGACTTTAAAGCACATCTATTCATCTACTGTAGAGAACTTTCTAGCTTGTATCCTTCGTTTCTAAAAAAGATGCTATGACCAAAAGCTGGTATCCTCTTTTCTAAAGAAAGCTACTACGGCCAAAATCAATCTGATCGTGCATTAAAAGTTATTCGGCTTTAAAGCGCATTGATTCTGCCACTTAAGAAACTTTCTAGCTTGTATCCTCAATCTGTAAAGAAAGCTACTGTAACTAGAAGCGATTGATCTCACATTAAGGAATTATTTGACTTTAAAGCGAATGTATAAATAGACTGTTGCACTTTCTAGCTCGTATCTCCTATATATAGAAAGCCAAAAACGATCTTATCGCGCATTAAAGTTATTAGACTCTAAAGCATATTTATTCTTCTACTGTAGTAAACTTGTTAGCTTGTATTCTCCATTTCTAGACAAAACCACCATGACCAAAAGCGATCTGATCATGCATTAAAAGATCCAACGTTAAAGTACATCCATTAATCAACTTTAGAGAATTTTCTAGCTTGTATCTTCTATTTCTAAAGAAAGCTACTATGGCTATTTCTTCAATATTGTGCGTATACTGAACTTACCCCATTTGGTAGCAGCCTTCACTCTGAGACTTGACTCACATCCCTCACTACATCTTTTTCACCACTAGCACCTCCGAAATCTCTCCCTTAGGGATCGTAAGGGCTATTAGGAGAGCGTAAGGGCTATTGGTTATGCCGTAGGCAGGAAAGGCTTCATGAAAGCTGCCCACGACCTCCGGACTACCGCGACAGTTGCTAGGTCAGCCGGCCACCGTGGCAGATCGTTGAACGCAGTACGACTCGCATCTCACTTCACGAGAATTACTCAGACTAGAATAAGAGGGTCATAATTACTACCGTCGATTGGGGAGTCTGAAGGCGTACACCCTGTTCCGCGGCCTTCGAGTCGATGCATCAACATCTGCACTGGCACACGGCAGATTTGGCGTGAGCCTCAGAGGACAGGAGCTCGTCCGACCTCTAAGATTTAAGGAAACATGCCGCGCTCCTCGATCAATGTTTTCTCCTTAAACTTACCTAAGCCGCACCGCAATATCTAAGAGTCGAGCGCCAAATGAGTGGGCAGGACTTGCCGTGGCCCAGGTGCCCTCCTTAGTCCTCGTGTCGGTCAGGTTCCTGATCACCTTTGATGAGTTGCGGTCGGTGCAATGTCACATCCCTACTCACATCGAACACCAACGGAGATCATCATTTGAACACCTTACGTGCAATTGAGTAGTCAGCCGATGGTTTGCGTGTCAGTGTACGTGGAGTGATACATAGAGAGGAGAACAGGCGTGTTGCGGGCGATAGTAAACACGCGCATTAAAAGTTATTCGACTTTAAAGCACATTGACTAATCAACTTTAGAGAACTTTCTCGCTTATATCTTCTTTTTCTAAAGAAAGCTACTGTGGCCAAAAGCGATCTGATCGCGCATTAAGAAATTATTGGGATCTAAAGCACACTTATTCATCTACTGTAATGAACTTTCTAGCTTGTATTCCTCATTTCTAAAAAGCTATATGATCGGAAATTAAAGAGTTATTCAACTTTAAAGCTCATTAATCAACTTTAGAGAACTTTCTAGCTTGTATTATCTTTCTTAAGAAAGCTACTGCGGCCAAAGGCGATCTGATCACGCTTTAAGAAGTTATTCGACTTAAAAGTACTTAAATTAAGCGAATGTAGCCAGCTTAGTGGCTTGTATCCTGCATTTCTTAAGATAGCCACTCCAAAAGCGACCTGTGCGCGCATTAAGAAGTTATTAGACTTTAAAGCACGTTCCTTCATCCACTTTAGAGAACTTTTTAGCTTGTATCCACCATTTATAAACTATGCAACAAGCAAATATACAATCATAGCGCATTAACTATATGGGCGCCAGATTCTGGCTATGAACAAGATCTCGCGAATCATTTGAGATCGGCAACACCAAATCAACCTTAAATCCAGAAACAAAATACGTATAATACAAATACTATGTACATCAAATATACAAAATAATTATGGAATTAAAAATTACCGATATTAAAATAGCATTCAATGTATATTTAATTAGTTCGCCCGTTCTGATTATAGTAGAACACGGGCACTTGCGCCGCCATCTTGGATTTTCTGGGAAAACCCACCTTTTAATATAAGTCCACGTGGGATCGTATTTCTTCACCCCTATGGTTTCTTTTCGGAGGTATTTTCAACCCTTGATGGAATGTTCACCCTAATTAGAGCCCTTTTGGTTGTATTAAGAGTCTTTTGGTCGTTCACTCCTTTTATGGCTTCTTTTTGATGGAATTTTCACCCTAATTTGATTGAATTATGAGCCTTTTGGTAGTTCAGCCCTGACAGGTTGGCAAATGCGTGCGCATGCAGTGTTCTGAGTGAAAAAGATTTAATCTGTTATTAATTAGGGTTGTTTTTATGAAAAGAGATTTCATAATTATTATTACATTTTTAATCCCATCTACCGATTTTGACCTAATTTATTTATGCATTGGGGTTGTATTTTAATAAGGGCCGTAGTCTTGTAAGACGGGAATCTGTTCGCGTGCCTCTTAATATGTGTTTATTATTAAACAGCCGTACAACTTCATTTATATGAATTGGAAAATTGGAAATCAGTCGTCGACATCTCGTTAATTAATGTGCTTACAAATATTTTAAAATTTGCTACTGCAAAAACATTAAGGTCCAGTACACATACGCATGCACCCATACACACACGCGCACGCACTCACGCACGTACATGCACCCATACACACACGCAAGCGCGCACGCACACGCAGGCACGAACCAACACACGCGCACACACGCGCACAGCATCACACGCATGCACACACACACACACACACACACACACACAAATTACTTTAAAATAAATAAATGAGCGGCAATTAAGTACCCAGGTAATTAGACATAAATTAGATATAATCAAACTATTATTGTTAATGCACGATGGGGCGTTGGTTTTAGTAAATATTTAAAAACTACAAGAAACTAGGATTATCTTGATGGACATAAGTACGATAAAACAGAGTAGAATACACTTGCGATTGCAGATTTTTTCACCGAAAATGTTCTGCAATAGAAGTTGATCATTCACTGAACTTGTTACGGAACTCTTAATTAAAACAACTAAACTATCAAAACGCTTTTATTTATCAGAGCAGAATGGTTGAAAAACAAGTATTGTACAGTAACTTGATTATCTCATCATTTAGAATTAAGCGTATAGTAAAAACTAAATTACAAGAAATCAAGCAATTTGATTTAATTAATTGATTTGTATGTTTGAGAAAGAGACGATAGAGATGAGGAGAGACGAACACGATCAACCTCTATTACAAAAACATTCATTAGTCTCTACACCACTAGATGGCACCACAAACAACTCTAATTGGTTCTAGAAATATACCGCAGGCCCGCCGTCTCTATTACAGAAAACATTCGCTAGTTTAAAATATTATAATCTAAATAAAGTTGTTGTGGTGAAGTAGGTTTAAGAAAATTTAAATGGCCAGTATAATAACAATAAACATAATAATAATAATAACAAAATGGTTATGTAATTTGTACATTGATCAAACGCCAAATGTAATCTCTAAATACAAATTTTTAATAAATTGAATTACTAACCTTTCACCACTAATTATATGCCGTCTCGTCCACAATCGGTTGATTAAATATGGGAGGGTTCTACTATATTGCTTTGTTAATACACCTGAAATGCGGCTTGTTTCTCACCTGCTTAATTATTTTTCCTTCTCTTATTAATAAAAAAACAATGTATAATTAAATGCATGCTCGAGCGCCATGTTATCTTTGTCCAGGAAAATAACAAAACCCTAAATAATGAACAATAATAATTTTCTATAAATAACAAAAATTAACAATGTGCAATTAAGTTTATTTACCCAATATATGGATGGTTAAGGAGAGGTAAGAAAAGGTTTTAAAGCTAAGCTTAAAAAAAAATATAAAATTTACCACATAAATTCCTCAGTATAATGATTTCTATAGACAGCTTCCTGTGTTTAATTATGGATGCGGAACGGTCAATCAGTATGAAAGCGTTTCTACATCTTCCTTGCGTATTCTTGTAACAACGCGATCAACTAGGTATTTGAAGGAATTTTCGATCCACTAAACTTATTGTATTCTTGATGTTTTATTGTATTAAAATTGCATTTTAAGATGATATTATTTGAATGAAGAGAAACTTGTGTAAATAAGTAACTTAATAGCCATTTAAAATATAAATATAAGTATGAGTAAGTAAGTAAGCAAATAAGTGCCTTAAGTGAGTATAAGGGAATAATATAAGTACTATAATGATTGTACGTAAGTGTACGTAAGTGCCGGGAGTATCGTAAGTGTACGGAGTATCGTAAGTATACGTAAGTATACGTAAGTGTCTGGAAAGAGCAAATGCTTAAGCTTTAAATTAATGAATTGAAAAAAACTTACCACCAAAATTCTGATGGCACCAAAAATAAAAATTAAGTAAAAACCATTATAACAATGACTTCTGCTTTAACATTCAGCAGCGAGTGAAGTAAAAAATAGAGGCTTTCAGAAACGCTTCTGTAAATGCCCCCCTCAAGAGGTTACATGCCTTGCGCGAAATACAATGATCGGAGTGCAATTTTTAAAAGAAAGGGAACTAATACTATTTATATAATATTACACCCAAAATAAATGTTCTATGAAATGCAATTTAAGTTGCCAGCTTTCAATTCTACATGTAAATAATTAAAAACTCCTCTAATTTTACGCCAAATAAATTAATGATCTTAGATTAACGTATTTTTTAATACAACCACAAAAAGGTTGTTAATATATCCATAGATGGTGCCACAAACGAAACCCTAATTAGCTCTAGAAATATAACGCTAGGTTGTGCCACCTTTATTACAGAAAATATTCATTAGTCTAGATACAATTAGACGGCTACATAAATTCAAACTTGCAACAAGGGGCCACGACAGGAGGGCACAGACCTAACACAAGTTCCTATATTTGTCTTATAAGTTAGTATTAGAGCCCTTTATTAGAATACTATTTCCAGCCAGACATGGGGACCAAGGCAGGGGTGTGAAGGCACGAAATCAAATTGAAGCCCTTTGTCTGTCTTATAAGTTAGCAGTAGGCCTCTTATTAGAATAAAAGTTCAAATTTCTCGCAATAAGTAATGAGAATGTAGACACTTAAATACAAATTCAAATTTCCGCCAAGGGACCAGGGGTTAAGACCCGAAAACAAGTTGCGAAGCCCTATGTCTGCCTTATAAGGTATCATTAGGCCTTCTTATTATAATACAAGTTCAAATTTCCCTCATAGATGGCACCGCAAACAAATTCAAAATGTTTGGTCGAGGGGCGTGGGCCTGCAGTAAGTTCTAAACCCTACATCTGTATTACAAGTTAGTATTATACCCTTATTAGAATACAAATTCATATTTCCAGCCATAACCTGCAGCGACTTAGATACAGATTCAAATTTTCCCTAATGGGGCCTCGACAAAGGGTAAAGCCCGAAAGCAAGTTGCGCAACCCTACACCTGTCTAATTTTTCCAATCTGTAAATAATAGATAGAAATCGCATACCATTCCTCGAAAGTTACTCTACAGCTAATGAATTAATCTTTAACGCAAAGGTCACTGTTTTGGAAATTGATCAACCTGAAAATAATGACTAGAAAATGCATCCCGCTCATGAGCAATTACTTTATTATTATCATTGTAAAGTAGCGTCACATTCTTGTTTCAATGTTTTATTATTAAATCTCTCAGCTACAGATGTTTTTACATCAGTGTATCTGTCATATAGAAATTGTTCACGCTTCAGTATCCAGTAGAGAAAGAGGATGGACGCATACTTGGACGTATAAGGGGTTAGAGGTGTTAACAACGAATTCATACCCAAAGAGATTGCAGTAGTTACAGATCATGGAGCTTTATTACTGATAATGATAAAACCACCTCGCAATTATTTTATATCAAATCCCATGTCAAGTCAGATACGATTTTTGTGAAAAATTGTTGCGGTCTTAGATGGTGATCGGGGTATGTACGCTACACCGATTTCCGTGAACATCTGATAAGAGTGCTACAGCCCTTTAACAACATTCCGTTAAGGGCAGTGAAAAACAACAGTTTTAAGGTTTCTTAACAAACCAATGGTAAACCTGAAAGCATATAGCTGTTTAAACCATAACATCGCTGAGCCTATGTATGCATTGGAAAACACCTTACTACTGCAAAACTGGACACATACCAATTCCAAAATGTATACGGTACAAGTGTTGAGATGCTTGAAATCGATCCCTAGCCACAAGAATGTGATCCGGCTTGTATGTGCCCAGGCACGCACCTAGACCGTGTACAATTATTGTAAACACGGACCCTGCAAACAAATGAGGTCAGCATTGGACCACTATCTACATTGACGAGAATGGTAATGGGGAATATTTTGATTTTTGGACGAGCACCGCTAGGTTACCGTTTACGTTTCCTTGAGAAGAATTCTAGATGGTTCCGCTACAACAAAGCGACGCTGCAGGATTACCATTCGGATGTATGTGAACTTTATACGTTAATGCTTCTATATTTTAGATTAAATAATTTAACAATGCTTGATTTCTTGTAAATAAGTTTTACTATACGCTTAATTCTAAATGATGAGATAATTAAGTTACTGTATAATAGTTGTTTTTCAACCACTCTGCTCTGATAAATGAAAACGTTTTTAATAGTTTGGTTGTTTTAATTAAGAGTTCCGTAACAAGTTCAGTGCATGATCAACTTCTATTGCAGAAAGTTTTCGGTGAAAAAAAATCTGCCATCGCAAGTATATTCTACTGTGTTTGAGTAGAATGAAATTGAAATTTAAGTTTCCAGATTGAATATTGCAAATACAAGAGCCAATTAGTCTCCAATGAATTTCCTAAAACAAGGTTGTTTTATAGGTTGGGTATTCAGCCTTAATAATTGTAAATCAATACTTAGTATTAGATTACACGGAGGAGGAGATATTAACCAACCTGCAACTCGTCTCTGACAAGAGTCAAACCACAAGTATTATAATGTTCCCAACAGACTATGGAAGTCAAGTTACCACTCTAATAATGCAAACGAATTTGACTTACACAGATGTTATAATTTGAAAGTTTTGTGGAATTTGAAAATGAGTTCTTAAATTTAACAAGACGAGTATCATAAAAAAGCTAAAAGAAGTTATCGTGTAAGATAACCAATGTCAAATAATTGACATTTTATCTAGATGTAATGGCTTTCAAAACTTAGTACACTTGTCATCAGTGTGATTCTTAATTTGGTAATTTAAACATCAATGGGACGGGTAATTCTTATATCAATCTGTAGATGTAAAAAGTGAAAGAAGAAATCAGCATCTACTTACAATATACACAATTTCTACAGAAAGCTATTCCAAAAGCCATCTGATCGCGCATTAAAAAGTTATTCGACTTTATAGCGCATTTACTCGTCGACTTTAGAGAACTTTCGCTTGTATCAACCATTTCTAAAGAAAGCTAGCTTGGATGTGGAGAAAGCTACTACGGTCGACTTTAAAGCACATTGATTAATCGACTTTAGAGAACTTTCTGACTTGTATCCTCTATGTCTAAAGAGAGCTACTGTGACCAAAAGCGATTCGGTCGCGCATTAAAAAGTTATTCCTCCTTAAAGCACACTGATTCATCGACTTTAGAGAACTTTCTAGCTTGTATCCCTCAAGAAAGCAAGTAGGGCCAAAGGCAATCTGGTCGCGCATTAAAAAGTTATTCGGCTTTAAAGCGCATTGATCCGGCCACCTAAGAAACTTTTTACCTTGTATCCTCCATCCGTAAAGAAAGCTACTGTGCTAGAAGCGATTGATCGCACATTAAGGAATTATTTGACCTTAAAGCGAACTTATAAATAGACTGTAGCACTTTCTAGCTCGTATCTTCTATATCTAGAGAAAGCTGCTGTGGCCAAAAACGATCTTATCGCGCATTAAGAAGTTATTGGACTCTAAAGCATATTTATTCTTCTACTGTAGTAAACTTGCTAGCTTGTATTCTTCATTTCTAAACAAAACCATCATGACCAAAAGCGATCTGATCACGCATTAAAAAGTTATCCAACATTAAAGTACATTGATTAATCAACTTTAGAGAATTTTCTATCTTCTATTTCTAAAGAAAGCTACTGTGGCTATTTCTTCAATATTGTGCGTACACTGCACCATTTGGTAGCTGAGGTCGGCCTTCACTCTGAGACTTGCCTCACACTCCCTCACCACATATTTTTCCACCACTAGCACCTCCGAAATCTCTCCCTTAGGGGATCGTAAGGGCTATTAGGGGAGCGTAAGGGCTATTGGTTATGCCGTAGACACTTGCAGGAAAGGCTTCATGAACGCTGCCCCCCGACGTCCGGACTATCGCGACAGTTGCTAGGTCAGCCCGCCACCGTGGCAGATCGTTGAACGCAGTACGACTCGCACTCTCACTTCAAGAGAATTACTCAGACTAGGGTCGACGCATCAATATCTGCACTGGCACAGGGCAGATTTGGCGTGAGCCTCAGAGGGCAGGGAGCTCGTCCGACCCCCCTCTAAGATTTAAGGAAGTATATCACGCGCTCCTTGATCAATGTTTTCTCCTTAAACCTACCTAAGCCGCACCGCAATATCTAATAGTCGAACGCCAAATGAGTGGGCAGAACTTGCCGTGACCCAGGTGCCCTCACTCTCCTTAGTCCTTGTGTCGGTCAGGTTCACCGGATCACCTTTGACGAGTTGCGGTCGGGTGCAATGTCAGATCCCTACTCCACATCGAACACCAACGGAGATCATCATTTGAACACCTTACGTGCAATTGAGTAGCCAGCCGATGGTTTGCGTGTCAGTGTACGTGGAGTGGTACATAGAGATGAGAACAGTCGTGTTGCGGTTATAGTAACCACGCGCCTACGTGCATTAAAAAGTTATTCGACTTTAAAGCACATTGACCAATCACCTTTAGAGAACTTTCTGGCTTATATCCTCCTTTTCTAAAGAAAGCTACTGTGGCCAAAAGCGATCTGATGGCGCATTAAGAAATTATTGGACTCTAAAGCACACTTATTCATTTACTGTAGTGAACTTTCTAGCTTGTATTCCTCATTTCTAAAAAAGCGATATGATCGGGCATTAAAGAGTTATTCGACTTTAAAGCTCATTGATTAATCAACTTTAGAGAATTTTCTAGCTTGTATTATCTATTTCTTAAGAAAGCTACTGCGGCCAAAGGCGATCTGATCGCGCATTAAGAAGTTATTCGACCTTAAAGTACTTAAATTTAGCGAATGTAGCCAGCTTAGTGGCTTGTATCCTGCATTTCTTAAGATAGCCACTCCAAAAAGCAACCTGTGCGCGCATTAAAAAGTTATTAGACTTTAAAGCACGTCCCTTCATCCGCTTTAGAGAACTTTCTAGCTTGTATCCACCATTTATAAAGATAGCTACTATGCAACAAGCAAATCTACAATCATAGCGCATTAACTATATGGGCGCCAGATTCTGGCTATGAACAAGATCTCGCGAATCATTTGAGATCGGCAACACCAAATCACCAAAGGCATTCAATGTATCTTCAAGTTTAATTAGTTTGCCCCGTTCTGATGATAGTAGAATACGGGCACTTGCGCCGCCATCTCGGATTTTCTGGAGAAAACCCACCTTTTTTTTATACGTCCACGTGGGGATCGTATTACTTCACCCCTATGGTTTCTTTTCGGAGGGCATTTTCAACCTTTGATGGAATTTTCACCCTAATTAGAGCCCTTTTGATTGTGTAAAGAACCTTTTTGTCAGTTCACCGCTTTTTTTATGGTTTCTTTTCGATGGTCATTTTCAACCCCTTGATAGAATTTTCACCCTAATTAGAGCCCTTTTGGTTGTATTAAGAGTCTTTTTGGTCGTTCACTCCTTTTTATAGCTTCTTTTCGGTGGTGATATTCAGACCCTTGATGGAATTTTCACCCTAATTTGATTGAATTAAGAGCCTTTTTGGTAGTTCAGCCCCTGAAAGGTTGGCAAATGCGTGCGCATGCAGTGTTCTGAGTGAAAAAAGATTTAATCTGTTATTTATTAGGGTTGTTTTTATCAAAGGAGATTTCATAATTATTATTAAATTTTTTAATCCCACCTACCGATTTTGTCCTAATTTATGTATGCATTGGGGGTTGTATTCTAATAAGGGGCCGTAGTCTTGTACGACGGGAATCTGTTCGTGTGCCTCTTAATATGTGTTTATTATTAAACAGCCATACAACTTTATTTATATTAATTGGAAAATTGGAAATCAGTCGTCAACATCTCGTTAATTAATGTGCTTACAAATATTTTAAAAATTTGCTGCTGCAAAAACATTAAGCTCCAGTACACACACGCGCACGCACGCGCGCACGCACGCACGCAGGTACGAACCCATACACACACACACACAGACACACACACACACGCGCTCGCACACCACACACACACACACACACACACACACAAATTACTTTAAAATAAATAAATGAGCGGCAATTAAGTACGCAGGTAATTAGACATAAATTAGATATAATCAAACTATTATTGTTAATGCACGATGCGGGTGTTGGTTTTAATAAATATTTAAAAGACTACAACAAACTAGGATTATCTTGATGGAGATAAGTACGATAAAACAGAGTGCGATTGCAGATTTTTTTTTCACCGAAAATGTTCTGCAATAGAAGTTGATCATTCACTGAACTTGTTACGGAACTCTTAATTAAAACAACTAAACTATCAAAAACGCTTTCATTTATCAGAGCAGAATGGTTGCAAAACAAGTATTATACAGTAACTTGATTATCTCATCATTTAGAATTAAGCGTATAGTAAAAACTTATTTACAAGAAATCAAGCAATTTGATTTAATTAATTGATTTGTATGTTTGAGAATGAGACGATAGAGATGAGGGAGAGACGAACACGATCAACCTCTATTACAGAAAACATTCATTAGTCTTTACACCACTAGATGGCACCACAAACAACTCTAATTAGTCCTAGAAATATACCGCTAGGCGCGAAAACATTCGCTAGTTTAAAAATATATCCATAGATGGTGCCACAAACGAAACCCTATTTAGCTCTAGAAATATAACGCTAGGTGATGCCACCTTTATTACAGAAAATATTCATTAGTCTATATACAATTAGATGGCTACACAAATTCAAACTTCGCAACAAAGGGACCACGACAGGAGGGCACAAACCTAACACAAGTTCCTATATTTGTCTTATAAGTTAGTATTAGAGCCCTTTATTAGAATACTATTTCCAGCCAGACGTGGGGACCAAGGCAGGGGTGTGAAGGCTCGAAATCAAATTGCGAAGCCCTTTGTCTGTCTTATAAGTTAGCAGTAGGCCTCTTATTAGAATAAAAGTTCAAATTTCTCGCAATAAGTAATGAGAATGTAGACACTTAAATACAAATTCAAATTTCCCGCCAAGGGACCAGGGGTTAAGACCCGAAAACAAGTTGCGAAGCCCTATGTCTGCCCTATAAGTTATCATTAGGCCTTCTTATTATAATACAAGTTCAAATTTCCCCTCATAGATGGCACCGCAAACAAATTCAAAATGTTTGGTCGAGGGGCGTGGGCCTGCGAGTAAGTTGCTAAACCCTACATCTGTATTACAAGTTAGTACACATTCATATCATCAGTATGCAGTACAAATCTCCACTTGTCGTACCAAACGGGCGCAATCCACATTTTTCTACACGGCTTCTAAACTCTGGAGTGATCTCCCTAGTTCCTGTTTTCCTCTCACTTATGATATGAGAAAATTTAAGGTAGCTGTTCATAGGCATCTATTGGCAATTCATTATCCCTATATCCATCCTCCTAAGTGTTCCTGAGTGCCTTAGCACGATAGGCCAAATTTAGCCTGTTCAGGTCCACAATCATAAAAAAAAAATTGAAATGTTTGTCTGGGTGAACGTTAAATGCAACTGCAAATCGGTTTCTGTGTACCCGAGCATTAAACTACCTTGATATCGAGTTTTTCCAAATTTTGTTGAATCGATGTAATGATTAATCGGAGCTCGTTCGGCCATAATAAGTTTTTTAAGAACGTTAAGGGTACTAATTAGAACTCGTCACTGGAATTTGTAAACATAATTTTTGTTAAACTTTTAGAACTGCTGAGTATCAGCGGAAGTTGGTGCCAGAGTTGCTGAAACTATCAACATATTTTTTTCTGGAATTGTGCTTAGAAGCGTTTATTTCACTATCAGGAACTCTTTATTATGTTTGGAGATGTTATAGTTAGTCATCTGAATTATTTGATCTCAAAACGAAATTTACAACACTATTTCAAAAATTGTATGACTCAAAACCAAACATTTTCAGTTAAATACCATTTATTGCAGCATAATAATTAATAAAATCGTGTACGTATGTTTCGGTAAAATAAAATCTTGTGACCATCATCAGGAACAAATTGGGACTATGAAACGAACAAAACGGTGTAGTAATAACAACAGTGAAATATGGAATATATTTGCAATAAACAGTTTTTAATTGAGAATTTTTGGTTTTATCTCACACTCCAATCTTATTCTCAATTTCGAGAATGGATTTATTTATTATTTTATTTGTTAGGAACTCTAGTACACGTAAGGACAAAGGAAAAGCGCTACTCAGGAGTTCAATCTAAAAATAGAGTGTAGCATTAACCCCATTTTTCAGACTCAAATTCGGGATCTGCTAATCGACGCAACTCTTTGAACCTTTAATAGAGAACTCCAAATCTCTTCAAAAGAAAGAACTAAATTTTTACGTCGCGATGTTAACTTCTCGCTAATTTGGTTATTGTAAACTAAAATTGTTTTATTTAAAAAAATTAATCTTCTGATTAATAATATTATAGTACGAGACGATCTGTTTTATAAACACAAAATAGAAGAGCATCGTAAATTATATGGTACTACTACTAATAGAGATACCAAAATGAATATTACCCTCAGGTTGTATTACGTGTTATTTAATAATTATGTAGGTATGCTGAAAGCTATCGATTCACGCTTTCAACATTAATTAAAAAGAATAAACTACTAAGAATAAAAAAAGGGTATTGCTTAACCAAGGCTAGCTAGCTTTGATTTTAATTTTCCGTTAAATTGCATGACTTAAGAATTATTTTAAGTGGAATTCAATTAAGTCTGTTAATGAGAATGAAAGTTTCCTCTCGTCTAATTCTTTCAATTATAGATTTTGAATGGAATTACTCATCAATTGTGATTGGGTATCCATTCATATTGTCCTATAGAAGTAGTACATTGAAGGTGACATAATCGTATTGTGGGAATTGGACCACTACGAGGTCATTAGTGATATTTTCTGACGAATATGCCATTTATGGGAATTTTAGCCGAAAGGATTAAAATAATTGTTATTTAATTTTTAAGTTCAGAATTCGTATTGACAACTTTTTAATACACAAAATTACTAAATTGCTCGTAGGCCATGGTTTTATTATAGTATACAGTTATATAGGGTGTGTATGACAGTGTATTATGTTTTTTTTTTTGGTAATCTGTGCTTTCTGTGTAGTTGTACTATTGCCAAATATTTTGCAACATTTGCTCTGTATGGGTATGCATATTATTAGAAGGACTTGTGGATACGTATAGTCTGCATTAATAACTACATGTAACTGATCCTAAGCAAGCCTAGCCATATCAAAGTTTCCTTCTATCCAAAATTATTTTAGATCTATTCCTTTCGCAACAAATATACCTTTGTGTACATCACAATATAGGATTTTCCACATCGTTATCTTTATGTAGTTGAACGTTGAACAATGCGTCTATATTTTCAACTATAATTATGGCACTATTCTTATTTTCAGAATTTTAGAGCATCTCTAAGACCAAACGGTGATATTAATCAAGAGATAACTCGCAAACGCTACTGGGTAACTAATTCTAAAAAGAATATAACGACAGTTGAACCACCGTAAAAAGAAATAGAAACAAGTCAATTACTCAATCAATCAATGATTAAGTCTCCAAGCATAATCATCGATACAAAACGGGATTATACGTGCGAATCTCGCCAAGTTCGGGATGAGACCAGTTTCATACCTGATCTAAATTGCTTGGGGCAATATTAATGAGAACGGAAGGAAAAATGAATGTTGGCTTGACTGGAGACCCTCTTAAGCGGTGATCAAAGCATCCTCAAAATTAATGCGATAATTTATGGTTCCATTTTAACTCAATTGGTCTACGGCAAATTCAGAAAATCAAAACATGAGTATTGGTTTATATCGGAGCCAGCTTAAGGGATAGTCAAGTCCCTTTCAAATTGTTGGGATGTATTGTTGCCCCCAAAATACTGATCCAGGGCAGAATACTAATCCTCACCAAATTTCAATGCAATTGCTCTATGGAAGGAAATTCAGTAAACCAAAACATGAGGATTGGTTTATATCGAAGCCAGCTTAAGGGGTAGTCAAGACCCTCTCAATATATTGTGATATCCCAAAATACTGATCCAAGGCAGATTTCAATTCAATTAGACCTTTTTAAGCGTTGGTCAGAGCATCCTCAAAATTTATGGCATGATTTATGGTACCAAAACTCTAATCCTTGCCAAATTTCATGGCACCAAATTGCAACTCAATGGGTATATTTGCTTGGAAGAAAAATCAGGAAATCAAAACATGAGTATTGGTTTATGTCGGAGCTAGCTTAAAATGTTGCCAAGCCGCTCTTAAATTGTTCGGAGGTTTTCTTGTCCCAAAATACTGATCCTGGGCAGATTTAAATTCAGTTAGACTATTTTAAGGGGCGATCAAATCATACTCAAAATGTCTTGGATATTAAAAATGATGGCGGTCAAAAAATTTATTTTTGAAACGTACCATTTTTCATACATGATAAATGAAAGATTCAAAGATATGAATTCTGTGTTACTATCTAGACCATATTAGAAACAATCTAAAGTGTGAAAATCACGTTTTTACTAATTTTGTACTCTCCTAACAGAGTTAATTTTTGAAATATAAACTCGTAATAGGCAACCAAAAAATAAAAATCTAATCGCTGAAATACCAATCTCCTTCCGTTATTCACTATTCCGTTATGAATTATCTTCAAAATGGGATAACGAGAAAAATATTCATACCTTAGATCAAAATGAGAGTGAAGTTGCCTTTGAATATTTTGAAACTAGGGGGAAGTTAGCCTCCTTTTTTGTATTTTTTGTCACGTTTTTTACTGTTCATTTTAACGAACACTTTAGAAAAAAATCATTTTGGGAGGACAGCTTATTTTGGATTATTAGTGATTGGGCATCATAAAATATGTTTCGGTGACTCGCCCATTTACAATACACAAATCACTAACATTGAGCACCAACGCTATAACAATATTGACCTCCTCATTGATGCAAAGTAACGTATAAATTGGTAATGGTTAGAAAAAAAAATTAGTAACACTCCAAGATCGGAGCCTCATTGATCAATGGTGAGAGGAGTGGAATTCGGGTTAAAAAAAATCGAAAGTGTATGAGGTATGGGAAGAACATTTCTTCATAAGTACGTAGCGTTTTTTTTCTGAATCCTGCGTTTTCTCCCTTTGTGCTTCTTTTTCCCTAACTTTATATCGGAGACGCCTTATAAAGTAGTTGATGGCATTTTTTTGTCCTAAAACACTAATCCTGATTAAATTGTAAAATCTACTTCCAATTTAAATTTTAAAACATGGAAATCCCATTTGAGGACTGTAGGGGAGCTGATTTCTTGCCTCTAAATACTAGTATAGGAGTGTAGGAGTATAGAATTATTGGAGTATAGGAGTATAGGAGTATACGAATATAGGAGTATAGGAGCATAGGAGCATAGGAGCATAGGAGCATATGAGCATAGGAGCATAGGAGCATAGGAGCATAGGAGCATAGGAGTACAGGAGTATAGGAGTATAGGAGTATAGGAGTATAGGAGTATAGGAGTATAGGAGTATAGGAGTATAGGAGTATAGGAGTATATGAGTGTAGGAGTGTAGGAGTGTAGCAGTGTAGGAGCGTAGGAGTGTAGGAGTGTTGGGGTGTGGCAGTGTGGGAGTGCGGGAGTGCGAGAGTGTGGGAGTATGGGAGTATAGGAGCATAGTAGTATAGGCGAATAGGAGCATAGGAGCGTTGAAGTATAGTAGTATAGGAGTGTCATTAAGGCAACCGAATTTGCCGTAAACTCGAGGAAATTGGTGAAAAATTATATATTTTACGCATTCACAACGGGATTGGTGTCTGAATATAAATTTTGGGCAAGTGCTGATGGTTAAAACATTTTATAGCATCTAACGCATTTTATTTAGGCGTGATCCCAGGGATTTTGTTGTATAAATATACACTTGGAGCAACATTCGGCTCAAAGACTGATAGATACTTACGGGGCACGCATAGGTCACAGAATTTAGTTTTTGGCAACATTCGGCATAAATATTGATAAACGCTTATTGGGTATGTAATCTAGATCTTCGTCATCGAGGAAATCTATTTTCATGGCCGCATCGAAATTATATATAATTACAGATTCTGGGCAACACTGATTTAGATTTTGAGCAACATTTGGTCCAAAGTCTGGTCACTGAATTTAGCTCTTGGTTATAGAAGGAATCCAATTTTTCGCGTCTACAACGAAATTGGTGTATAAACATTAATTTTTATCCAAATTTTACCAAAACGCATCTATTACAAAATTTGATTCTTTGTCATCGAAGCAATCCATCTTGTCGTAATTCCAATTAAACTGGTGTATAGATATAGATTTCTGACTACATTTGGCCCAAATGCTTACTTATCTCTTGGTCATCGAAAGAATTTATTTTGCCCCGTACACAACATAATTGAAAAATAAATATAAGCTTTCGGCCACATTTGATCTAAATCGTGCCCAACACTCATGGATCACAGAATTTAGCTTTTAGTCATCGATGAAATCCATTTTTACACATCCTCAACGAAATTGGTGTATAAATATAGATTTTTAACATCATTTTGTACGAACACTGACAAGCGCTTATGGATAATTGAATTTCGTACTTGGTCATCGAGGTAATCTATTTTGTCGCATCCACAACAAAATTGCTCATGGGTTACAAAAGTTTTGTCCAAATTCGACCCAAAGGTTAAACAACACTCATGGATTACAGAACTCTCGGTCATCGAAACAATCTATGTTGTCGCAACTCCAACCAAACTGGTGTATAAGTATAAATTTTTGACTACATTTGGCCCAAATGCTGAGAAACTCATGGGCAATAAACTTAGGCGCTTGATCATCCAAGAAATCCATTTTTCCGCGTTCATAACAAAATTGTTGTATAAATATAGATTTTTGACAACACCCTGCTCAAATGCTAACCAGAACTCATGGGTCATTGAATTTACCACCTGGTCATCGAAGGAATCTATTTTACCGCATCCACAACGACATTTCTCATGGCTTAAGAATTTAGTTGTTGGTTATCCAGGCAATCCATTTTGTCACAACTAACCAAATTGATCTATAAATATAGATTTGTGACAACATTCGGCCCAAATGCTAACAAAACTCATAGTCACTAAACTTAGCTCTTGGTCATTGAAGGTATTCATTTACACAACATAATTGGCTTTGGACTAAATTAGACCCAAATCGTAACTAACACTCAGGGATTACGGAATTTAGTTTTGATCGCGTCCGCAAAGAAATTGGTGTATAAATACCAATTTTGTGCCAAATTCGGCCTAAATGCTGAAGGATTCTAAATAGACACATAACTCAGGTCTGACCTGAGACAGAATGGTGTATAAATATCTCCACTGAAAAGAGGGAAAACCGGTACTATTGTTTGATAAATGTTTCTTATTTCGTTCTATTCTACAAGTTTTTCTAGTAGAGTTACTTGGTCCCGTATTGTTACTGGGGTACAGGTGAGATTGCTAAGAGAGTTTATTATCCATATCTCAGGCGTGTATGGGGATATCTAACTAACCAGCAATCCCAAGCTTTAGCATGTAATAAGGAATGTATTGTGAAAATTTCAGCCTCATACTTGAATTTCATCAAAAGACAAAACGCGAAATAGAATCATAGACGGACGAGCGATCGGATAGGAAACCTAGTGATAAGAATAATACGCTTCTGCTATAGTTTTCGTTTAAAAATATAATTTGGTGGTTAGCATTGTATGAAATTATACTAGGAACTTATATTTAATTACATTTCTGAACAAAACGTTATATCTAAAGTTATGTACAATTATGAATTTTAAATTGATTAGATGGATATGAGTCTAGATACACTTTGTACGTTGCATATAAGTGAACTTATGAATGAATTAAACATAGCTGTTTTGACTTAACACCATCTTATAACATGTCATATAGGTGTGGTTTGAAATAATATTCTGTCTAGTGTCTTTACCCTATTAAGTACTCTTTCTTAACGCAACATGGCACCAGCATAAGAAAGCCATGTCCTGGCAACATCAGATTTGTTTGTTAACGTATATAACCCTTATTATATTTAAATGATTGTGGGAAAATTGGCCTGGATCAATTCGCCTCTGGAGTATTCGTTCCCAGGTAAATTTTTCCTCGGAATATTCGCCCCCGAATTATTCGCCTCCGGAATATGCGCCGCCGCAATATTCGCCCCCGGAATGAAGGTTTAAAGTGTTTCGAGCGACGAACGGTTTCAAGTTTGAGTCTGAAGAATGGTTGCTAACTTCACACTCGATCTTAAGATCGAATAGTTCATTTGCTTTGATTTATGAGTACTATAGTTTCTGTTAATTTATTATTAATTATTACATTTCCACGCATAATGAAGATTTCCTGATAGTAAAAATATATTTTTTTCAATGCAAGCTTGGAATAATATATTAAAACATAAGGTGTAGAAGGCCAACTATTCGAACTTGAGCCGCGAAACGGCGAAATTATTTTTTTAAAGTTCCGGTAGTTCTGGTACGACCTCTGGAAGATACTCAACGAACTCTAAAGAAAGCCATTAATCGTATATTAAAAAGTTATTCGACCTAAAACTATGTTGATTTTGGTGTTTTGACAAGTCGAAAGAAAATTATTGTTTACAGTTTTAGTAGTTCTGGTACAAGTACTAAACAATACTATTTGAGCTTTAAAGAAAATCAAGGAATCTGATCGTGTATTAAAAAGTTACAGAGCTTTAAACATCATTGATTCGTAGTATTCCAGGTACTGTTCTTAGGGTTCTAACGAAAACTTATGGACGATAGTAATCCGATTGTGCATTAAAAAATTATTCAACCTAAAACTATATTGATTTCGAGGTTTTGCTATGTTTGGACGAACGTTATTTGTTTAGAGTTCCAGTAGTTCTGGCAACTTCTATATAGTACTCTCCGAACTCTAAAGAAAAGCATTAAGGAGGCAAGCGATCCGATCGTACATTAAAAAGTTACTAGTTTTTTTTAGAACCTTAAGAATAATAGCTCATGCCAGAACTAAGTAAGTCTAAAAGGTTTTGATGAACTTCGAAAAATTCCGAATCAACGTTGTTTAAAATCTTATAACTTTTAAATTTTCGATTGGATCGCTTTGGTCCTTAATGGTTTGCTTTAGAACTCAGCGAATACTAACTCGTGCCAGAACTACTGTAACTTGCAAACATTGTATTTTTGCATAATTTATTCATACTTTTTTCAAAATTACTTTTCCAAGCATGCCTTGGAACTCTTTATTATGTGTGGAAACGTAATAATTAATTATCAGAACTATTCGATCTCAGAATTTTTTGAAAATTTTTCTGAAATAAAAAATGTTATATATCAGAAATCCTAGTACTCACAAAAGTAAAGCAAATGAAGTACTCAGAAATATATGATTTTAAGATCGACTGTGAAGCTAGCACTCAAATTTGAAACCGTTAATGGCCGGAACTCTTTAAACCTTTAATAGGGAGCTCTTCAAAAGTCATATATAAAGCAAATCAACCTAAAACTATATTGATTTTGAGGTTTTGCTAAGTTCAGACGAAAGTTATTTGTTTAGAGTTCCAGTAGTTCTGGCACAACTTCTGGAAAGTACTCTAGAACTCTAAAGAAAAGCATTAAGGAGGCAAGCGATCCGATCGTACATTAAAAAGTTACTAGTTTTTTTTAGAACCTTAAGAATAATAACTCATGCCAGAACTACTGAAAGTCTAAAAGGTTTTGATGAACTTCGAAAAATTTCGAATCAACGTTGTTATAACTTTTACATTTTCGATTGGATCGTTTTGATCCTTAATGATTATTTTTATAACTCAGCGAATACTAGCTAGAACTCGTGCCAGAACTACTGGAACTTGCAAACATTGTATTTTTGCATAATTTATTCATACTTTTTCAAAATTACTTTTCCAAGCATACCTTGGAACTCTTTATTATGTGTGGAAACGTAATAATTAGTTATCAAAACTATTCGATCTCAGAATTTTTTTAAAAATTTTTCTGAAATAAAAAATTTTATATATCAGAAATCCTAGTACTCACAAAAGTAAAGCAATTGAAGTACTCAGAAATATATGATTTTAAGATCGACTGTGAAGCTAGCACTCAAATTTGAAACCGTTAATCGCCGGAACTCTTTAAACCTTTAATAGGGAACTCTTCAAAGGACATATATAAAGCAAATCAAGGCCGAGCTAGAAATTTTATCGTACCAAATCACCTTGGTGTGTGGGCCGAAAGGGCGGCTCCAAAACGTCCTAAACCGATATTCAGTATACAGGATGGTTAATTTCACACATTAGAAGTTTCAAGTAAGTATTGTAATATAAGTCAATTAACCCATTGGAGGCTAATAGAAAAAAATCTATTGTGTGCCAAGCGATTAGTCCAAAATTAGTCTAAAAGTATGGAAATGGTTTATCCGGTTTATTATTCTACATTTTTGATATGATGGGGGTGGAATTAACTATTGGAGGTTAATAGAAAAAACGGGTGCTAAGCCAAACGGTTAGTCTGAAATTATGGTATAGTTTAAATTCGTGTTAGTTATCAATTCATACCGTGAGGATTGTAAAACCCCCACTTTTAATTTTACTTTGGCGTTTTACAGAAGCACGCGTAATTTTTGTGGTCCATTAATTTTCTCAAATTAGCCTAATAATATGGTAATAAAAAAGGAAATTTTTGACAAAGTGGTTTTCCTCATTTTACGGACATATCAGTCAGCTCCACTACACAATGCAATTTATAAAAACGCTTGGAAAAACAAGTGCTTGTTCTTCAGGGTAATGGACGTGTTTGTTTGATAGAAAAAATACATGAACTACAACAACACTTCGAACAGCTTCCGTGCTATTCTTCCTAAATAAGAACAGTCCTTAATTAATAAACTTATTCTGTAAAGTTGATTGCACGTTTAAAAATGCATCACAATGCACTTATTTCAATACTTATCAAAGGAAAGCCTATTTTTACCATTGAAAGAACCAGGGTACTCTGCAAAATTACTAGTGAATGCTATATTTCTATATTTATATAATATCAGCTTATCAGTTTATGCAGATTAACTGCAATTTAAACTGCTTTTTTGCTAAATAGGCTTGATATAAATGCACGTTTACTCTGTATTCATTTCTTTCAGTTTGAGGTTATGTTACAATTTTTTTTTACTACTTTATGCTATTTCTAAAAAAAAACTGGCGAGACATAATGATTACAATAATTTAAAACTAACTATATAATTTAAGTATCAAATTTGTAAATTGACATGCAATCTTTTCATTTTGTTTCAGATGTTGAAATAGCCGCAGCAATTCAACACGCTGTGCGAATGAATAAAGAAAGCCGATGCCGTGATCCACTTCCACGTGTATTATCCGTACAAAATATTCATCCGGATCCAGGAAAATCATATCTACCACATTGCACTGTTTTACATCGATGTTCGGCAGATACGGGATGTTGTCATAGTCATTCCAAAACATGCGCACCAAAAATACAAACTGTTGTATATCTCTATTTTTACGTAAGTTACTTATTAATTTTTATGTTTTAAATGAAATTAGAGGTTAGGTCAGATTGTCAGTTTGGATAGTTTAATTTTTGTTCTCCGTGAAAGCCAACATGTAGTTGTGGCAACAGTGTAATGTGCAAGAGTACAAAAACGTTATGAATATGAATACCTGCAATAAAGACCTCGTATTCCCACGTGTTGCATAGCTCAAAATTAAGGACACTACATTTATGCATTTTATGGAACTAAGGAATGCGGTATTACGGAACGTTTAAGAATATCAATCATACAAATTATTAATACAAATATCACTGGCATTTCGTTTGTTGGTAAGCATTACTTGATAGCATTTAGAAGTGCAATTAATATTTTGCTCTGTTATGTATTTTTCGTACTATAAAAATTGTTGATACATATATAAAAATACTTCTAACTTCTAACGTTAATTTTTGTTAAAACGTTTAAAGTCTGTATATATATATATATATATATATATATATATATATATATATATATATATATATATATATATACAGGGTCCGTCTTTGGGACCTGATCCTATGAGTATCTGCTAAACCAACCTTACTATAATTTTGAAAATTTGGTGACAGGGTAATGATGATGTTAGGGCTAACCATCTAAAATATTTTCACGTTCGTACCACTTCCGGTTATACCGGAAGTCGGTACTTAGTCGCTTATTTTAAATGAAACACCCCGTATATTAATACATTTTTGGATTCCCTGTCAAATTTTAAGGTAAGTTTGTTAAATAAACTAGATACGAAATTACAGTCGTTTTAAAAGAAAACCATTTTTATAAAAAAATTGACAGATGCGGTCTAGTAATAACTCGTTAATTGTTCTGTTCCTGTCAAATAATTTTAAAAAAACTTTGAGGTGTTGTAGGTAAAGATTTATTGCAACAATCTGCAAAAAATGACATTTGTATTTTTCATAAAAATAAAATTATGAATGTCTAAACTTGACTATCAAGAAATGCAAGTTACTCAAAAAAATCAAATGGAAACCCCTATTTTAATTAAGGTAAGTTTGTTTAAAACTTTATTTGCCTAAACGTAACAGTTTCATACTTATTATCAAAAAAGTCCCAATTTGAAAATTTTTGATAAAAATAAGCTACATACTTAAATCTAGTATTCCTTGTTCGTGGTCACCATGGAAACCAAATAATTGAGAATTGAAATAAAGAAAAATATTTGAATAAGTTACTGCAAAAAATTATAAAAATTGATAATTTTGTGATTCAAAAGTCATTTTTGCCAAATAGAAATTTTCTAAGTCATTTTTTTCAAATTCGATATACAACATAAGTGTAAAAATTTAATACTTTATGAGTAAATCGAAAAAAACTACTTTTTACTGCGGAGTTAGTAACTACATACTTATCAGTGCATTCTTACACGATAAAGTCGCTTATTTAGTATTTCTTGCTTGTGGTCAAATGTAAATTAATTTACAATAAATGTTCAAAATGTTGCCCGTTAGACGCAAGACATTGTTGAACCCGTCTTATAACGGCTTCAATTGTAACCCTTTGAATTTCTTGTGGAGAAAGAGAATTGACGGCATTTTGCACTCTTGTAATGCAATCTTCTTTAGTCGTTAGTGGTGTAGCATAAACAATATTTTTAATTCGACCCCAAAGATAAAAATCCATTGGCGTAAGATCAGGTGACCTAGGTGGCCCTGGAAAGGGACTATTATTGGCAAACCAAAGATCTTCAAAAGCTTCATAAAGTTTCATGGAGACAGCGTTGGTGTTGTGAGGGGGCGCACCGTCTTGTTGGTACCATAAATTTTCCCTTTCTAGATTTAATCGGAGTTGAATTCGAGTGTTTAATATCTCAAGATAATTTTCTCCTAGAAATTAAATTTGTAATAAAAAATCTCAACAATCAACTATTTTAAACCTCTCAAATATTTGTTGTAAAAATACACGCCAAAGATTTCCTTATTCCGAATAGCACAAAATACGTTAAAATTCCAAATTTCTTGAAAATGACATTCGCGAATTGGATTGCTATTTTCGTTATTCCATATGTTATGGCATATTTAATCGCCAAAACTCGCATTGAGTTTTGGCGATTAAATATGCCATTTTGCGTAAATTTAGATTCGTCCGTCCATATGATATTAGTCAAAAAATTAGGAATTCCTTGTATTTTGAGCAAAATTGTTTCACAAAATTCGATACGTTTTAAGAAATCCGCTTCTTTCAAATGTTGAACTAATTGTAAACAGTATGGTCTGAATTTATGTTTCTTAAGAATTCTTCTGATAGTTGTTGGTGTTAAGCCAATATCTGTTTTCGCGTCGTTTATGGAATTACAAGAGTAGGCACGGAAATATCCTAAAGTTATAACTTCATTCTGTTCGTTATCAATAGCAGTTTTTTTGCGAGACGCAGAGTGTCTAAATGCGCCAAACTGTTCCAAATTTTGAACCACACGTCTTATTGTATCTGCTGATGATCGGGGGCGCTCAGAATAGAGTTCGATAAATGTTCTTACTGTTCGTTTTACAACTCTATGACATTTTCCGTGAATTAAAATTAAATTCAAATAATCTGTATTAGAATATTCAAGTCGGGCCATTTCATCAAGAAAAACACAAACTGTCAACAATTTTATTAAATTATTGACTACAAAAGAAAAACAAAATAAATAAGCATCCTTATCGTGTAATGATGCGCTGATAAGTATGTATTACCTATTTGGCAAAAATGACTTTTGAATCACAAGATTATCAATTTTTATAATTTTTTGCAGTAACTTATTCAAATATTTTTCTTTATTTCAATTCTCAATTATTTGGTTTCCATGGTGACCACGAACAAGGAATACTAGATTTAAGTATGTAGCTCATTTTTATCACAAATTTTAAAATTGGGACTTTTTTATAATAAGTATGAAACTGTTACGTTTAGGCAAATAAAGTTTTAAACAAACTCGCCTTAATTTTTGACGTTAAATCGATCTGAGTAATAATAATTTTATTTTTATTAAAAATACAAATGTCATTTTTTGCAGACTCTTGCAATAAACCTTTGCCTACAACACCTCAAAGTTTTATTCAAATTGTTTGACAGGAACAGAACAATTAACGAGTTATTACTAAGACCGCATCTGTCAATTTTTTTAGAAAATTTTTTTTTTTAAACGACTGAAATTTCGTATCTAGTTTATTTAACAAACTTACCTTAAAATTCGATATAGAATACAAAAATGTATTAATATACGGGGTGTTCCATTTAAAATAAGCGACTAAGTACCGACTTCCGGTAAAACTGGAAGTGGTACGAACGTGAAAATATTTTAGATGAGTTAGCCCTAACATCATTACCTTGTCACCAAATTTTCAAAATTATAGTATGTTTGGTTTAGCAGATACTCATAGGATCAGCTCCCAAAGGCGGACCCTGTATATATATATATATATATATATATATATATATATATCGTCGCTTGAAAGCAGAACTAGCCTAAGTCCAAATTTTAACATTTTTGCTTTATGTAGCATATCTGCAGTATAGAGGTTGTCCGACTTGGTGCAGAAGTAGTATAAGTGCAAATACTAATGCTAATATCACATTTTATTTTTGGTTAAATTAATACAATATGACGTTTTTGTAGGTCCTATAACAACTAGAAAGAGTAAAGGAAATAATTGTTGTAACGACTACAACTCAATTGCCCATATAGTTCCACCTAAAAATATATTGCCTTTAGAAACACCTATCTTTTTTAACAATGATCAGATATCTGCTGATGAAATTGCATTACTTAAAAAGAGACTTTTGTGCACCAACCCAACAGAAACACTATTCAAATCAATCCAAACTGCAAATAAAAGTAAGCAGGGGTTAGTTCACCCCAGTATGCCTAATCAACAGGAATTGAAGGATTTGGATAAACGAACACCATCTAAAAATCTTAACGCCACTGACGTTTGCCATGACATAGTTCAACCCAGTACATCCAGGTACCAACAGTTCACCTAAAGATCCTTATGCTAGTGATAATGACCCAAATGACCCTGAATAGCAACCTTCAGATTACGACGAAGATCATGCACCAAACGTGTTTACAAATGAGGAGATACAGACAAATGAGAAAGGCAACGTAACCCAGATAATTGGACAAGAAATGTGATCAAGAAGTCTAGAAATGGTGGAAAGCCGTATATAACTTGGAAAGGAAAAACCCAGCCATCTAGGCAAGTTAAACCCCCGTGTGCAAATTGCAGGATGAAATGTACAGAGAAGATTAGTCTGGCGAATACTGGAATCTAGCAGATGTTGAACGGCAACGAGACTTTTAGCTAAATTTGTTGAGTTTAAAAGAAGACATGAGAAGTCGGCATAGAACAAATGAAAGTAAACAAGAAACTAATGAAGGTCAAAACAGAAGAGCGCTGACCTTTGTTTATTATTTATCAGAAGATTCACAAAAGAAGATACAAGTTTGTAAAACGTTTTTTTTAAACACACTATGTATAAATACCCAAGCAGTTAAAACGGTTTCTAATAAAATAGGAAATAGTGGCTTAGCTAGAGAAGACAAAAGAGGAAAGGTAAATAAAAATTCTAAACTGATGAAACAGTTAAACAACCAGTCCGTGATCATATAAATTCTTTTGAGATCATAGAAAGTCACTACTGCAGAAAGCAAAATAAACGATTATACTTACCCCCCACGCTTAATATTTTAAAAATCAATTGCTTTTATGAAGAGCACTGTAAGGACCACAATCTTTCTGTGATAGCCACCGAAAGTATTTACAGACAAATCTTTAACAGCGAGTTTAACATGTCTTTCTTTGGTCCAAAAAAATACTTGTGTGACGTTTGTCATAAACTGCTGCTGTGTTCGACTTACAGCAAATTTTACCGGCTCCTAAATCTGAAGTTGGTCTTGCCTATTACAAGCTTAAATTGAGCACCTATAATTTTACCGTTTATACTTTAGGAAGCAAGAATTGCTTTTGCTATACAGTGTGTCCGAAATTGGTCTGTGCAGTATTGCTATCTTGGAAACTATAAGAGATCGAAGGACAGTTAAATAAAGAAAGCTTTAGAGAATTTTCAGCCCGCTAAAATGCCATTCTGAAATCAAGGCTATCTTGGGGTTAGTTGTTGAAGAAATAAGGTCATTTATGTACAGCAGAAAAAGTGTAGGCGCTATAACGGATCCCTGTGGTACGCCCAGTTGATCAGCGTATCATTTAATCCAAACGAGGTGAGTTTGGCAAGTAAACACTTATGCCAAACTTGGTCAAATGCCTTTGAGATATCTAAAGCGACTACAACTGTTTCACCGGACTGCTCTATTGTATTGTTCCAAACTTGGGTTGAACAACTTTGCCTAAACCCCTATTGGTGGTCACTAAAGAGTTTCTTAGTTTCAAGGAACGTGAGCAGTTGCTGATTGATGACTTTTTCCATGATTTTAGACAAAATGGAAGTGATGGCAATTGGTCGATAATTTGAGGGATCGGTCTTATCGCCTTTTTTGGGAATAGATTGAACATTTGCTAACTTCCATGATGAAGGGTATTCTCCAGAAGACAGAGATCGTATAGAGAGATAGGACTGGTACTAGTTCGGGGAACACTTCTTTAAGACAATAGCTGGGATACCGTCTGGGCCAGTCGCCTTGACGCCTTGAGATCAAGCCTACTGATGATCGATTCCAAGAGCTTGTACCGAAAATGAATTGGTTTCATAGCGTGTGAAGAAGAGTTGACTAGGGACACATCTTTTCCAGAATCATTGAGATACGAGTTTGATGCAGACAAATCCACAAAAACATTGGCTTGGTCTACAGAATCAGCAACTACCGATCCGTCAATAGATGTCAGGGGGGAAATGAAGATGTTCCAAAGTTTTTACTAATGGCTTTAGCTAAAGACCAAAATTTACGACTGCCTAAAGGGGATGTAGCTAGTTCATTGCAGTTTCGTTGTTCAAACAACTTTTTAGTTTTAGTGATTTCACTTTTGCAGATATTTCTAGCACCAACGTATTCTACATGACTGTCGACCGATTTATTTATTTCCATTTAATGTAATGTTTATTTTTTAAAGATATTGCATCAGCACAAACCTTATTGAACCAGGGTTAGGAACGTGAATGACCTATACGGTACTGTTTTTTGGGAATGTATAACTGCATTCCCATGAGGATGACTTTAGATACTGAAAGAGCGATGTCCGAAGAAGAGGACGACTTAAAACAATATTCACGCCGTGGAAAGGTTGCAAAGAAATCCCGTAAATCACTCCCTCGAGCTGACTTAAAACACCACAAGGTTCTATCGGTTTTGCGAACAATAGTGGAATTAGGTACAGTAGAAATGATTTCTATTAGACAATGGTCGAAAAGACCTAAAGGCCAAAGAACGGAAGTTTTATAAACAAGAGGGTTTGATGTAAGAAAGAGATCTAGAAGATGTGGAGTATGGTTAGGGTTATCAGGGATTCTTGTGGGTTCAGAAATCATTTGTGTGAGATCACATGAAATAGCAAATGTTTCTGCACTATGATCAGCAGGATTTGTAGTAGATGAAAACTGAAGCCAATTAGAGTTATGAACATTGAAATCGCCTACAATTGTGATATCACAAGATGGAAACTAAGACAGGAGATAGTCAACTTTCATACTAAGGTAATCGAAGAAGTCTTGAAAGTTACTGTCATTAGGAGACCTATAAATGCAACAGTAGAATTTCACAAAATTAGGACCAGAATGTTTAAACCAAATCACGTCCAAATTTTTATTTTCTAAGGAATAAACCCTCTTGCAAGCAATTCTGTCCTTGATGTAGGTACATACGTCTCCTTTATATCAAAAGTTAGAGTGAAGGTGGTATTGAGGAAATTGCAAGTCGGGTGACTCGGAGCTTTCAGAGGAGACTTGTGTTTCAGATAGAAACAAAATATCAGGTTGTAATTGTTCAAGATGTTGGTGAATAGCATTAAGATTAGACCTGATACCGCGGATGTTGCAGTAGTGAATCAGAAAGTTGATACTTTCGATGACTGGTCGCTTGAGCGCTGCCCTCCCGGACATCTGAATGGGGCAGGATTTTACGTCCGGCATTTATTACCCTAGAAACCACAGCCATCTTATTTTTTAATTTGGGACTTTTAATCCGATAGGAAGACAGTGAAGGCGAGAAGGAAGAATAAAGATGAGAATAGATTAAGGATGAAGGAAAAGGTAACCGGCAGCCCTTACCGAGCTCAGAAAATCGGGGACCTAATATTAAGGAGCCCATGGTAAGGGTGGTGGTACCTCCCCGGCTGGCATGGAGTATACATGTCTACCACCTTTACATAGTACATACAATAGTTTTGCATTCAAGCAACGATATAAAACCATCTCCTCCCGTGCTTTCGTTTACAATTTTAAATCACCCTGTTCTACTGTGGTTTACCTTTACATTCACTCTCTAGTATACATTTATTTTAATATATTTATTTAATATACAGTTTGTCCTATTTTAGACAATAAAATGACTTCTCGAAGAACAAACATACAAATTGGGAGCAAATTTAAACAAACGCCAAGTTCTTACGTATCAAGTGATAACAAATTTAAGTAAATTAGTAATAGCTTTAGATACCGTTATACAGAGGGACTCAAGCTCAACGCCTCAATCTGTAGACTATAGGCAAAAAGACCGTTCAAAAACGTATAAGGTATCACTGTTCTAAACATTATAGTTTTGGACATATTTCAATTTTGTTTAAGAAAATGAAAAATCTAAAAGGCCATGTAACATTTTAAAGAATCAATAACATGTAATCGTCACGTTCCCCTACATATACATTTTAGAATACTTAGTGTTAATGTGTATCACTTTTGCTTGTCAACACAAAATAACAAAAATTGTGTCGTTGTGTCTTACTCCCGAAAAAGTATAACACGAAATACTCCTAAATATCTTACATTTTAAATTTTCAACAAATTGGCAAAAACATTGAAAAACATTAATGGTAACAAAACAAAGACAAGTTTTCCTTGCGTAAGCACGTAAAAGTGTTTATTGAATTTTTTTTATTCATTGCATAAATTTTTTATCAATTTGCACGTGTTTTAATTTTTTAACAACTATTTCAGCGTTTGTCAATTTGTACATAAAATGTATGCATTGTCTTAAATTTTTTATCAATTTGTAGGTAAATGTTTCCATTAGTTTAAATGTTTGCATCGCTGTTTCTATGAGTTATTTAAATTCTGTATCACTTTTGTACGTAAATTGTTTGGGTTTGTATCAATATCTCTAGCAATTGCTAATTCAATTTAATAAATCTAAATTAAACTGTTTAAAATTTTAATCAGTTTGTATGCAAAAGTTTGCAATTGTTTAATTTTTTATCAATTTTTATTTGTTTAAAACGTTTAAAATTCTGTATGTAAAATGTTTACATTTGTTTCATTTGTAAGTTAAAGTCTTAGTATTCACTTAAATATTTTATCAATTATTTAAAATCTTATTCACTTGTACGTGAAATGTATTCGTTTTTCATTTTTTTATCAGTATTTACATAAACTTTTGTATTCATTTAAACATGCTATCAATTTGTACGTAAAATGTTTACATATGTTTTTTATCAACTGTATAAAAATTAATGTGATATGAATAAATTATTGATATTTAATTTTTTTTATCAATTAGCACGTAAAAATGTTGGCATTTAGTTAAATTTTTAATTATTGGGTACATTTTTTATTTCAATTTGCATTTTTTATCAATTATTGCAATGGTATCAAAGTGTACGCAAAATGAAGGTATTGGCTTAAATTTTTCATTAACTGTATACATTTTTTATCAGAGTCTACGTAAAAGGTTTGCATTCCCATCGACCTTTGTACCAATTCTTTAAATTATGTAGCAATTCAGTACTTAAAATGTTTTGATTTGCATCAGTATCTCTACCAATTGCTAAAATTTTTAATCAATCTAATTAAGACTATTTAAAAATCAGTTTGTATGTAGAAAAGTTTGCAATTATTTAAATGTTTTATCAACCTGTATTTGTTTAAATTGCTTATCACTGTTTAAATTTAAGTACAAATGTTTTCTTCCAATTACTTCAATTTTGCATCAATTCTGTATGTACAAAACTGCTGTCAAACAAGTAAACAAGTATAATACTTGATCCGCCATTTTGAATGTTTAAATTTTGACAAATGATTTATGCTTGGAGATTTTAAAAACCCCCAATGCCCGATTTTCAAAAAAATCGGTTTACAAATTAAAAAATGCATAATTTTGCACCCTAAAAACGGTACGCCACTGGTTATTTATTTTTTTATTTTAAAATTATATAAAAAAAGTATTAGTTTGGTTTTTTAATTTTGTAACTTTTTAAAATTTGAAGCAATGCATTTTTTTAATTTTCTAAGCCCCTAAAAATACCCCGCCACTGGTTGGATTTTGATCATTAACGAACTTAACCTAGATTTAATGGCAAAAAAATTTTGTACCAAATTTCATATCGAATGGTTCCAAAGACACATGCACAGGCAGACACGAAATTTTTTTCTAAACGTGTGCTTGTGGTGTTGTTCAGGCGAAAAGTACTAAAGAAAATTTTTTAAAATTTAAACCGATTACTTAGCTCCTTTATACGTAAGTTATACGAAAACAATATTTACTTTTGCTTTACTTTTTTCTTAATTTACGTAATCTACGTAAAATCTTTGCACTTAAACATATTACCAATTGGTACTTAAAATGTTTACATTTGTTCACAATTTTTATTGTGTAAATTGTTCATTAATTTGCACTTGTTTTAATTTTTGTATCACTGTTTAAGTACCGATATTTCTACCAATTACTTCAGTTTTGTAAAATGTTTGCATTTGTTTCAATTTGTAAGTTAAATCATTTACATTTATTTAAATATTTTATCAATTGTTAGAATTTTATTCATTTGTATGTAAAATATTTGTATTCATTTACATTTTTTATTGGGCTTTTCGTAAAATGTTTACGTTTGTTTTAAGTCCTTTATCAACTGTTTAAAATGTTGATCAATTTGTACGTAGTGTTTATTTTTTAATTTGTATAAATTCTTTATCAGTTTTACGTAAAAGGTTTGCTTGAGCATCCACACCTCATTCAATTGTTTACATTTTTTATCAAATTGTACGTAAAATGTATTTTTTTAAATATTTTAATAGTTGCTTTTTAAGTGTAAAGTGTATTGGTTTGTATCAATGTCATTTGCTAACATTTTTTTATTAATTATAAAGTTTTCAAAATTTAAATCAGTTTTACATGTAAAAAGGTTTGCAATTATTCAATTTTTTCTATCAATTTGCATTGATTTAATTTATTTATTACTGTGTTTTTACGTAACTTATTTGTATTAATACCGATATTTCAAAATTTGAATCAGTTTTATATGTAAAAGGGTTGCAATTATTCAATTTTTTTATCAATTTGTATTTGGTTTCGTAAAATGTCTGTATTAGTACCGACATTTCCTCTAATTTCTTCAGTTTTGTATGTAAAATGTTTACATTTGTTTAATGTATTTACTAATTTGTAAGTTACAACGTTCACGTTTGTTTAAAATTTTACGTACTTGTACGTAAATTTTTTGCATTTATTTAAACACACTATCAATTTGTACGAAAATTGTTAGTATTTTGCTTATTTTTTTATCAATTTGGACGTAAAGTCTGCGTCTGTTTAAATTTGCTATCAATTTGTATGTACATTCCTTATTTGTTCAATTTGTTTGGTAATTGTTTAAAGTATTTATTAGTTTATACGTAAAATGAGTACTAAGAGTATTAAAATGATTAAAGATCTGATAATTTACTCTTTCATCATATAATTAATTACTGAATGCATAACAGAAGGTATTTTTCCCAAAATATTAGACAGCTTAAATTTGTCTAATCTATACAGAAGGTGGCGTAGATAACCCTGCAAATGGTCGTCCTATATTACTTTTTCCGATTTTCTCAAGAATAATTGAAGAATGCTCATCTGAGTGCTATTGTAGATTTTGTAACACTGTGGAAATTTTTAAAAGTCTAAAACGCAATTCATGGACCTTAGTAAGGCATTTAATTCTGTTCCGCAGGATATTTTACTGAAAAAATTGGAATGATGACATTAGTGGGATTCACCTGCAATTACTTTCATCATATTTATGCCACCGATCGCAATGAGTCGAATGAATTGTTTGAACAACGGGCTCTCTCTCCTCTTTTTAATAGACGTTAATGATAAACGTTCTTCTTTACGCAAATGACATAACCATCTCTATAAGATTACAATGGAATGCGCATATCACTAATCTTAGACGCAAACTATGCAGTTGTATATTCTTAATAAGAACTATGGCGGTTAATAAAAAAATTTTAAGTACAAACATTTTTATGTACAAGTTGATAAAAAATTTAAGGAAAACAAAAATCTTGACATACAACATGATAAAAAATTTAAACAATTCCTAAAATATTTAAGAAAAATTGACGCAAGGTTTAAACAGTAAATACTAATATCGATACAAATGCAAACATTTTACGTATAAACTAATAAAGTATTTACACAATTAAGAAAAAATTTAAACAACGTGTTTAGGTATAAATTGATAAAAAATTTAAACAAACACAAACTTTTTACTTATGATGCAGAATGTAAACTTTCAGGATTGTCACATATAATTAGAATACTATTTTTTGGTATTAAATCGTATATTTTATTTATCTTTTATATAAATTTAAACGTTTCGATGACAATTACAGTTGTCGTCCTCAGTAAATGGTAATAGGTTTAAGAAATAAATAAATTTATGAAATATGAAAATACAAATATTAGCATGTTATTAAAACGGTTACATTAATAGCAGACATATTTGCGTTTTCACATTTTATAAATTTATTTTGATATCTCAGTTAATTATTATAGCTATTACCCTTTACTGAGGAGGATAGCTGTAATTGTTATCGGGCCGTTTAAATTTATATAAAATAAATAAGAAATACACAATTTAATACCCAATGATAAGTATTTAAACTGATACACAATTTAAACAATTTATAGAACTATTTATACAAATGTAGACCTTTTACGTATAAACTAATAAAGAACTTACACAATTCATAAAGTATGTGAATAAGTACAAACACAGAAATTTTAAATAATTGATCAAAAATTTAAACATATACCGGGTGGCCAACTAAGAATGGACGCAGGCTATATTTCGGGACAATCTGACAACATTGGAAAAAATAGTAGTAGGTAAAGGCCAAGAGAAATCGCTTAAAATTATTTTGCAGTTCGAAAGATGTCCGCTAGAGGGCGCAACTGTTATGGCCAATCATAAAACGGGCCCTTTCTCAGAACATATGCAAGTGAAGATATATTTAAAATATTTCCGTAGTAAACACTGGAAAATTTTTGACTGTTTTGTTTAGCGTGTTTTGCTCTGTCTTATAAAATGTGGTGGTGGGAGAACGTCAAAAATGCTTTTATTTAAATGGCAATAATTCCAGTATGAGTTAACTCCCCAAGGGGGAGGGCGGGCTGCTCGAGCTTTCCGAGCTCCTTCAGCCACAATCATGGATTCCCAGCATATATACATACATTATGTATATATGCATGGTGAGATTAAGGATGGGTGTGGTCAGGATAGGATCGGAAGGAACGGAGTTAGGGTTCTGAGGGGGAAAATACTACTCCAGCATTCGCCTAAGCGGTCGCACATGGTGTGCATATACGCAGTTACCATGCTGAATAAACATTGTCCGAATATATTTTGCAGTGGCGCTGTTTGACAATCAAATAATTAAACAAAAGTAATTTAATTGCCACAATTTAATTAATGCGCCCTAAATGTTCAAACTGCCGTTCAACGTTTTCGATGCACTTCAGCATCCTTTCCCGCGTAGACCAAACTGTACTCTCTAGTTCAGCAACTGAAATAGTTTGCATTCATCCAATCATGTTATTCCGTGTAGTGGGCCCGGTTCCAAAAACCATACCTTTTACTCGACCCCGTAAATAAAAATCCAGTCATGTTAAACCTGGCGAACAAGCCGGTCATGGAAAGATGCCGCCCCGCCCTTTCCAACTACCAGGGTAGTCAGAAATAAACAAAAATAAATACGAACCAATAAAATATAGACATGACGAGCAAAAATGTGCACAGGTGTACAGTATTTACAAAAGATGCAATGCAGGAGCAGGTGCGAAAAATGAAAAGTGCGTATAGGTTTTGATGTTAACATTAACACAAAAGGTGGAAGGAACGGGTATCCCAGACCAGCTGGAAAGTACCACCACTCTTACCAATACTGGTCCTCCAATTATCTGAACACGGTAAGGACTGGTGTCCACCCTTTCCTTATCCTTACTACATTCTCATCGTATTCTTTCTCTTTCCCTCACTGTAATTTTCTTATTGGAATGAAAATTCAAAATTAAAAAAAAAAGATGTTTGTGGTTTCTAGGGCAAAAAGTGCCAAAAGTAAAATCCAGCCCGTATGGATGTCCGGGAGGACAAGGCCCAACCGACCTTAGTCATTGCAAGTACTCACTTTATAATCCATTATTGTTACATCCGCGGTATCACGTCTAATCTCAATGATATTCTCCAATACCTTCAATAGTTACAACCTGACGTCTTGTTTCTATCTAAAACACAAGTATCCTCTGAAAACTCCGCTTACAAGAGGATTTCTTGTGTGAAGAATAAATAATTCGATGTGATTTGGTTCAAACAGTCTGGTCCTAAATTTGTAAAACTGTACTGTGGCATTTGTAGGTCTCCCCATGACAGTAACCTTCAAGGCTTCTTCGATTACATTAGTCCGAAAGTTGACAATCTTTTGTCTCAGTTTCCATGTTGCATATCTCAATTCTAAGAGATCTCAATGTCCATAACAGTGATTGGCTTCAATTTTTTATCTAATCCTGTTGGTCATAGCGCAGAAACATTTGCTATTTAATATGGTCTTCACAAATGATTTCCAAGTCGACAAGAATCCTTGATAACCCTAACCATACTCCACATCTTCTAGATCTCGTTCTTACGTCAGACCCACTTGTTTATAAAACTTCAGTTCTTTTCCCACTAGATATATCTAACCATCGTCTAATAGAAATAGTTTCTACTGTCCCTAATTTCTCTGTTTCCACAACCTTGATAGAACCTTGTGGTAGTTTAAGTTAGCTAAGTCGAGGGATTTGCGGGATTTCTTTGTAACCATCTCATAGTATGAATATTGTTTTAACTCCTCGTCTTCGGACATTGTTCTTTCAGTATCTTGAAAAATAAATCTTATACCAAATGGTAATCCAACAAAACGGTTGAGTCATACAGGCTACGTTGGCAGCTGAAAGTGGCGATCCTGTAGACAAAGCCAATCATTTTGTGGATTTATTTGCATTAAACTTGTGTCTTAATAATTCTGGAAAGATGTGTCATGAAACCAATTCATTTTGTGTACACTCTCCTAGAATCCATTATCAGTAGGCAAATGGCCCAGACTGTTCCAAGCTTGAAACAATACATTAGAACAATCTGGTGAAACAGTTACAGTCGCTTTTGATGTCTCAAAAACATTTAACTACGTTTGGCATAAGTGTTTACTTGCCAAACTCTCCTCGTTTGGGTTAACCGATGCGCTTATCAACTAGGTTTCCAGTTTCCTTGATAAAAGACGACTACTTTTCGTAGTTGATGACTTCGTTTTAAGCATTAACGCTTGTGTGCCACAGATATCAGCGTAAGCTTCTACACTTTTCCTAAATAATCTTATTTATTAACGACTGACCCGTTCCATTGCATTGTAGACGGCAACACTCTTTTTGGTTATTCATCTCAGTCTACTCCTAATACTAGTACATTTTCTATCTCCAATCAAGGCATTCAACATGAAATGAACATTCGATGTATCCTTGAATGGGGGAGTAATAGTTAAATGTAATACTAACAAAACCCAGTGTTGCCACCAAAAAAAAAACGATCAGTTTTTGTTGTAAGTATGCATGTCTTAGATCTTAAATTTTCATCCTAAAAGTATGTTAGGAATGACTGTATCCTCAGATCTATCATGGGTTGATCATCTTCTGTCAACTACTACTGCAGCTGCTCGTAAAATAGGCTTTTTGTACAGATCTAAGCAGTACTTTACCTCCCGACGACTCCCCCAAAGTTGACTTCGTCTAGAAAATAATTCTCACCTCTCTCTCGTTATGTTTCACCGTATTCAAAAAGAGTGATTTGGTTTATAAATAACTCGTCCTTAACTTCTGACATACAGTCTCTTGAGCATAGAATAATCGTTTCAATTCTTTCTTTGCACAATCCACATTCTTCTACAGGGACTTTAAACTCTGAAACGATCTTCCCAATTTCTATTTCGTCTCTTATGAGAAATTTTAACATAGTCGTTCACAGCCATCTCTTGGCTGTCAAACCTCCCTATGCATCTTCCTCAGTGTTTTTGAGTGTTTTAGCACATAGGATAAACTTAGCCAGTTCAGAACTACAATTATTAAAAAAAAAACTACTGAGGTAGACGGAGAAAATGTTAAGGGTTGTCCAAATTTTGGCTCTTACGTGTAGATTAATATGTGGCTGTGTATGCGAAGGATGCTTACAGTTAACGTGTATGAATCAATAAAAATACTTATGTTTTTCTCAATGCCTTTGCCACATTAACAAGGTCAAGGTCACATTAATTTTGCACATGGTACTCACTAGGTCTAATGGTGAATGGTTAACCTTGAGATTATAATCCGGCATTAGGTGATTTATTTAATCGATATGTTGTACTACACCAGTAGTCGTGCACCAGGTATCATTAGTTGGCATGAGAAGAGCAGGAGGTGCTGGTGTATTTTGTACGCGCCTTAACGTGGGACTAAGTTGTAAACGGCGGCTGTCAGTTTGGAGCAGCAAATGCGGAGCATCGCTTGTGCTATGGCTCAACTTGCCTGGGAAATGGATTGACTCCCTCCCTATATATTAAATTACAGTGCAGAATATGATTGTAATTAGCTATACCGCTAGCCTCAACGGTATTTTAAGGTAAGGTAGGCTTGTCCGGCTGTTTGGTATGATTCTATTTTGCAAAAAGTGGATGCTTCTATTCAAAGTGAATGTTTCAGTAGCTGGCTGCAACTCTTTTAGCGGTGGGGTACGTTTCTTAAATGTATAGGTTCCAGAATGTCTGCCTCGCGCTCGCCAGGTTAGTCCACTCATACCGGCATACTGTCAACCGTTTCTATGAGTGGTTCGGCTTTATACCATTGTGACGTCACCGGATACATTGTGACTCGATAACATTTATAGAAACAATTATCACATCAGATTTTGATTGTGCATGAGCACTAACTTGATTCCCTAAATGTTTAGCACCTTGTACATACAGATGGTACTACACATCTTGTAGGTACATTTTTGTTTGTAATTTGTTAACCAATTTTGTAACTCACCAGTGGGTCACACCTTGTTTTATTGAATGAGCGTCACCTACAATACATCTTATTCATTTTATGCAATTAAACAAAAAAATGTTAATGCGTTAATACTAAAACAGAAATACGACTTTTCTCGAGAGAAAGTAATATCCAAATTACAAGCAGCTATTTTAATATGCTGAAGGTACTGAATAAAGATGCCAACAATAATATCCTAATTTAATAAGCGCGTCTAGAAGAATCCGTATTTAATTTACAAGTAAAAGTACCCTGTCGGAGATTTTCCTCGGTATATAATGACAAAAGATCCAGTGCTGTCATAAAATCACAAGATCCTATTATTTCCCGGAATTTGCTCCAAAAACCATGAAAATAGGCAGCCGACTACCCCAAAAACACTATCGGGACTTGTTCAGTCTATGGCAGAAAACTTCTGTCAAGTGACTCCGCTCACACGCAGATCCTCCGCCTATGGTAGAAAATGGGTCAGTGCCGCTGTTCTACTGTTGATAATTTAATACCTTTGAAACCTTTACTTTTCGTAATTAATGTAATTGTATCCAGAACGCAGTATAATTATGGCCACTTAATTATTATATAACTTTGCATCTTGTAAATTAATAGTATGCTAATGTAAAAAATTCTCTTAAAAATAAATTACAGACAGTTATCTAAACCTCGAAAAACTAGTTTTTTTCAAGTTTGCGACCTTAAATATTTATAATTTGAAATGTTTATTAAATGAACGAAGTAATTAAGAATTCCATTATCAATGCTCTTCAAGATTTTTGACAGAAAATTAGGCCTAAATGTAATGGCGATGATGATGAGTAATACGTTTGTCAAATTAACCACACCTGAACCAGTATATAATTAAATGCGTTGGATTATTATAATTTAACCTAATTATGTGTTCTTGTAATTCATCTTTAGGCTTCATTCCATCACAGTCGTTATTCTACATGAGATATATGGGAATATATTAAATTTTTCGTAATTTTTAGAACATTCCCCAATTAATTTTGCTTATAACAGAATTAAAAATCGCAATAAAAATTAACCTAGTTTTTACTGGTGGAAATGCCTAACATTTTTTTAACTTTACGTCATAATTGATGCAACATCTAAATGAGGTGTTATATTGTTAAGTAAAAAAACTAAAGGGATTGCCAACCTGAAAATAATGACAATCATTTATAATCTCACGGTATATTGAACCGGACCGCAATGTGTGTAACTTGACATTGTAATAATAAATGTTTCGAAAACCTGACCTGTTCTAAATACAATAATACAGTTTCAAAATTAGACACGAGACTGACTTTTAATACCAATACCAGTGATGAACTTTTTATTTTTGTCTTACGGGCGATGAAGGTTAAAGTTTATAATATTCCAAAAATAAGATGCACATACTACATACCAACACACGAAATTTCCGCATACTCATTTATGGCTGTTTTGTATCATGCGATTTTGTTTATAAATAAAACAAGGAAACGCGTTAGGGTTACTAAATCTTTGTGACAGTTTTGGTGCACCCATTATTCTGCTCCCGTTTTCTATTTTCTGATATTCCTGATGCTTCCTTGTTTATCTTTTTTTTTAAGGGTTTACTGTAACTTTGCGAATTTCTAAATATACACTTGTGTGAAATATTGGCAATTTAGCAAACAAAAAAAAAATTGAAGGATAACCGGCGTGCAATAAAAATGGTTTGGTAAGATTGCATTAATATCTTGATAATAAGTAAAATCGGTATATTTTTATATAGTAACGCATTTTTGCGCATTAAATAAAAAATTGAAAGGTGTACTCCAAGGTTGTACATCCGGACCAATTTTTTTTATTCAAAATTGTACACTATACGTGTATGCCAATTTAAATATTTAGGACGATAAACAGCATTCATTAAAAGAACTTCTACCAAATTCAACGATTTATTGTATTTTAATACTGCTTGACCGGTTTGGTATAACACCATTATCGACAGATATACTAATATCCAAATGCCAACATTTCATTTACTTTTGAAGGCTGATGGTAATGATACATCGAATGAGCAAGTATTTATGTTGAAATATTAATTGCTCGATCAATATTAATTTTGTGTTTAAACCACAAACATCAAAAGGGGATTCACTTACGCCTTCCAACCTACAAAATGAAAATTTAAAAAAATGAAATAATTTTATTAACATTTTTTAAGGATAATTATGCAACCTCTTTTATAAGAAAGTTCATTGCGAAAATAGGCAACTTTGTAAACGCAAAAACAATCATCTATCTCAAACAGACGTTTAAAACTTCATGATAGACAGAGGTTAATAGACATCTAGAAGCTAACTTTAATTAAAAAAAAATGAAATAATTTTAATTTCAATTTTTTGGAATAACTATGCAACCTCTTTTTTATACGTTCATTTCGAAAACAGGCAACATTGTAAAAACAAAAACAATAGCCTATGTGTATATGATAGAGATTCATAGACATAAATAGGTACATCTTGACGTAAAAAATTTCCAAAGCCGCCCGCTTCTATAAAAATATTGATAATATAGCTTTAGTATATTCATTCATATTTTATACAATTTTTACATTTATTTCGTTTTTTAAATTTGAACTAACACTTAATTTCTATCTAAGGATTTTTTGCTGCTAACTTACGCGTCATATCAAAAAATTACATAGAACATAATTAATCGATATGTTTAAGGTCTATACCTAGGTATTTTTATATCTTTGAAATATGTAGCTGTTTTAGAAATATTTGATAAAAACAAGCCCCTAATAAACCCTCCCTATCCGCCGCTGGATTTCTACCAAAATCTAATCAGCTCTAATTCAAATGAAAACAAGCTTAAATACAAAATTTTAAGTACCGGGTGGCCAACTAAGAAAGGCCGTCGGCCATGTCTCAGGAATGGATTATAGCACAGGTTCGGGAAAAAATTTTTATGACAAAAGTGGCCTCGAGAAACGCCTGTAAATTATTTTCAGAATTGTAGGTCCACCGCTAGAGGGCGTATTTGACAGTTAAAATTTTAGGAAGCAAAATTTTTCAAAATTTACTCAATTAAGGGGCATATTAAATATTATAATCAGATTCCTCGATAAATTCTGCATATTTTTTATTTGACAAGTTTTAGTCTATCTCTTCAAATAAGGGATGGGGGAGAGTGGGAACCTTGTTATGAAAAAACGCCTTTAATTCAGGTTCTGCTTGACCGATTTTAATAAACTTGATGTTGTTTGAAAGAGCTTTTGTTAAACAATAGAAAATTTGTAAATTTGAAGCAATCTGATTAATAACATAAATGCTAGAGGGCACTGTTTAATATTTTTTTAATATTGTTTTCTCTATACAATTTTAAATGGAAGCATAACAATTTAAGTACGTCTTTAAAAAGTAGACTAAATTAGGAATAAAACAGTGAAAACTGCAAGTCGATATCTTTTTCCTATCCTGAGATATCGTAAGAAACAGGTAAATGGCGGGAATTGTTCTTCCAACGTCTAGTAGGCTAGTTCGCGTTACCGGAAATTATTAAATTTAGCCTGGATGAAAAGATCTTACATTGGTCTGCAGTAATTTAAACTGTTATCATACTAATGTTATGGTTACCGCTAGATTATCTAAATGTAATGCTGTCGCTACTAACAATGAGAACAAATTATAAAATAATAATGTGATAAATCTAACAATTAAAACCTTAAATAAATAACTACGTAATTAGTCTCGCCCTAGATGTTCGAAATGTCGTCCATCATTTCCAGTGCAAGAAATCAATCGCTGACGGGTGGAGGGAACAGCAGTTTCAATTTCTGCCCTTGAAATACTTCGTATTGTCTGTCGTACTCTTTCAATCATGTTAGCTCTTGTTGTGGGTCTATCGACATAAACGAGATCATTTATTCGCCCCCACAAATAAAAACCTAAACAAGTTAGGTCTGGAGACCTTGGTGGCCAAATAAATAAACTTCCACGTCCTATGCACCTTTCAGGGTATGATTGATCTAAGAAATTCCGAACATCTCTAGAATAATGTGCTACTTAAATTGTTATGCTTCCATTTAAAATTGTATAGAGAAAACACAATACTAAAAAAATATTAAACAGCGCCCTCTAGCATTTATATTATTAATCAAATTGCTTCAAATTTACAAATTTTCAATTGTTTAACAAAAGCTCTTTCAAACAACATCAAGTTTATTAAAATCGGTCAAGCAGAACCTGAATTAAAGGCGTTTTTTCGTAACAAGGTTCCCACTTTCCCCCATCCCTTATTTGAAGAGATAGACTAAAACTTGTCAAACAAAAAATATGCAGAATTTGTCGTGGAATCTGACTATAATATTTAATGTGCCCCTTAATTGAGTAAATTTTGAAAAATTTTGCTTTTTAAAATTTTAACTGTCAAATACGCCCTCTAGCGGTGGACCTACAATTCTGAAAATAATTTCCAGACGTTTCTCGAGGCCACTTTTGTTGTAAAAATATTTTTCACGAACCTTTGCTATAATCCATTCCTGAGATATGGCAGACGGCGTTCTTATTGGCCAACTAAACATTTTCTTAAATAAAAAAAAAAAATAAACCTTTTAAATTAATTAATTTATTAAAACTTAAAAAAAGAACATAAACAAAAAACAAATAAAATAACAGCCCTAATAAATTTTTATAGAAAAACAAACACCAAACAAAAAAAAAAAAAAAAAAACAACACAACAACAAAAAACAAAAAAAAAAACTTTTGAGTTATCGTGGACTAAAACTAACACAACATAACACACTAACACACAACACACAAACACACAACACACAACACAAACACAAACACACAAACACAAACACACAACACAACACAACACACAACACACAACACAAACACAACACACAACACACAACACACAAACACATCACACACACACACACACACACACACACACACACACACACACACACACACACACACACACACACACACATACAAATACATAAACAGACAAAACATAAACACACAATCACACAAACACACAAAACACACAAAACACAACACACACACAACACACAAACAACACACAACACACACAAACACACAAACACACAACACACAACACACACACACACACACACACACAAACACACAACACACACAACACACAACACACACACACACACAACACACACACACACACACACAACACACAACACACACAACACAACACACAACACAACAAACACAAACACACAAACACAAACACAAACACACAAACACAACACACATCACACAACAAAACACAAACACAACACAACATCACAACACACAACACACACACACACACACAACACACAAACACACAAACACACAAACACACAACACCACACAACACACAAACACACAAACACACAAACACACAAACACACAACACACAACACACAACACACAACAACACACAACACACAAACACACAAACACACAACACAACACAACACACACACAAACACACACAACACACACACACCACAACACACACACACACAAACACACAAACACACAAACACACAAACACAAACACACAACACAAACACAAAAAACACAACACACACACACAACACACACACACAAACACACAAACACACAACACACACACACAACACACAACACACAAACACACACACACACACACAACACAACACTACACACACAACACAACACACACACAACACACAAACACAACACAACACACAACACACAACACACAACACACAATCACACAACACACACACACACACAAACAACACAAACACAATCACACAACACCACACAACACACAACACACAACACAACACACAACACACACACACAACAGCACAACACTAAAACACAAACACACAAAACACTAAACACACAAACACACAACAACACACAACACACAAACACACTACAACAACAACAACACAGAACACACACACAACACATTCATCACAAACACTCAAACACAACAAACATAAACAACACACAACACACAAACACAACAACAACACACAACACACACACACACACACACACACACAACACACATACACATAAACACACAACATCATAAAACACACAACACATCAACACATCAATACATCACATAAACACAAAACACACTAAATCATATCACACAACACAAACACACTACATAACACACAAACTACACTACACACAACACTACAACACATCCACAACACTTTGGTTCACACAACACACAAACACACAAACACACAAACACACAAACACACAAACACACAAACACACAAACACACAAACACACTATCACACAATCACACAATCACACTATCACTCAATCACACAATCACACAATCACACAATCAGACAATCAGACAATCACACAATCACACATTCACACAATCACACAATCACACAATCACACAATCACACAATCACACAATCACACAATCACGCAATCACTCAATCACTCAATCACGCAATCACGCAATCACGCAATCACGCAATCACACAATCACACAATCACTCAATCACACAATCACACAATCACACAATCACACAATCACACAATCACACAATCACACCATCACACAATCACACAATTACACAATCACGAGCACACACACCAATTTTTTTTCTAAAAATGTATTTTTCGTATTTTTTAGGCCATAAAACGTCGAGAAATGCAAATAAAATTTTGAAAATTTAAACCGATTTCATAGTTTTCTCTTTATACGTATATGAAAAAGCAAAAATATGTCTTTGGAAAAAAAAGAAAAACGAACGTACAATGTAATACTACGTGTCACTTACATATATATATATATATATATATATATATATATATATATATATATATATATATATATATATATATATATCCATACATTAATATTTTATACCAAACAAACACTATACACCCTAGTAAACACAAACTCGTGTGCACACACGCACACATGCACATACGCACACCCGCACACACGCACACGTGTGTGTGTGCGTCCGTGCGTACATGCGTTCGTGCGTGCGTGTGCGAGTGGGAGTGGGATTGCGAGTTCGAGTGCGAGTGTGAGTGTATGTGTATGTGTGCTTGTGCGTTTGAGTTCTTGGTCTTTCCATTTACGATTGTGAATTACAATAAAAACGTCTTTCGAAATTCTATGTTTATTCTAATCCACATACCAATTTATTCAGTTGAACACACCTTTTTACTCTTCCGCTTACAATCAATCCTCTTTTTACCCTATGTATTTTCGTTCTCATCTTTTGCGTTTTTTTTCCTCATAAACACAGAATATCAAACCCCATTACATTGGTGAGTCGTAAATTTATCCCGAAGAAAATACCGTAATAATTGTTTTAGGCAAAAACATGAATTACAATGTTCGTATAAATAGTTGAAGTCCTTTTACGTTTACAACTCAATTTTTTTCATAGTAGATTTTCAGGCTCAATATTAGTAAGGTTTTCTAATTATGACCCTAAATTTTCGTATTGTTTAAATATATAGTTTCTATACTGTTATAACAGAATACAAATGACGGTAAACGCAAAAGAGCTAGCGAAGTTATTATTAGTGCCCACGTATCTTCAAGGCAATGTTAATGCTACATTAATTTTTGTACGCACATGTGGGTGTTCACTTTTTTACCACTTTGTCAAGAAAGTACTGTAAGAGTTTATTGTTTTCTAATGGTGTTTTAATAGACCCTCATCCAACCATCCAGGTGCAAATTTGCATTTTTGCCTATTTTCAAAGCATTAAAATTCCAATAATATTGAGTACTGAAAGAAGGAAGTAAGGGTTTACGTGCAACGCACGCATACTTTGAATACTGATTGTAATCGAACTATAATCGATTTAAATACCATTCAGATGGTAGAATGAGGAAATATCAAATCTTCTTTTATTTGCTAATTGATTTAAACGCAAATAAACTACCTTGAACTTCCTAACATTTTATGAATGATTGGTTTAACTACAAAGATTATAGTAATGTCTGACGCCCAACAAATTTAAATTTGGGTGGGTCCTTGACAATATAGTAATTATGTGAATTATATGCTCAATTGTACTTTTATGCACTTCGAATAAAGTGAAAGCTATCATTAATTGTGTAATATTAATATTTGCGGCCCAATCCCAAAACGATTTAGGGTGTAAATCAAAATTTATATGTGACGAAAATATAAATCCGTGATGAACAACAAAAAATCCGAATTCACTTTTGTAATTTAAACAAACTAAATTATTAACTAAATTACTTTAATCGTATGGCAGATAATTGTAAAAAATAAGCTTGTGAAGATAGCACCCCATTTTAAAAAAAATCTAAATTTGAGTGGAGCTCTTACCGCAACCCTGTTAGTTCACATTGGTAGAAATAGTTCTGCTCAGCATGCAAAGGCTGGGTGTTCCAATATAACATAACATAAATTTCTTATGCCACTCCTGTATATTAATAATTATTATTAGAAGTCTTGTGGTGCTACTCAGAACTCAAGTAAGTTATATTTACCAAAAATTGTTGCGCCCTCTCTGGACTTGAAGACATTTTGATGACAACGAAATTTCTATAGAACTCTGATAATAATGGTTCGAGACCCATGTATTTTAGGAGCCATTATTAAATCTATTGTGGTGCTAAACAAAACTCTAAAGAAAAGTTACACTTTAAAAAAATGCTTAAGCCTCATTTGATGAAAGTTCTAATAATAACTCCTAATGAACAAGGCTCACAAACCATCATTATAAGAATTTTATCGAAATTTCATTATCCTCATCAAAAAGTACACGAAAGGGCGTAAATTTTTTAAAATGTAACTTTTTAATAAGTTCTAATAAGCATGGCTCACAAACCATTATTATCAGAGTTCTATCGAAATTTCCTTTTCCTCATCTAAGTATACGAAAGGCGTAAAATTTGTCGAAAATCTACCTTTTCTTGGGTATTCTGGATAGAATCATTATAATTCGAATAATAACCCTTAACAAATATGACTAAAACCATTAGCAGAATTCTTTCGAAATTTCAGATTAGATATGCCCAAGGAGGTGTGGGAAATTTTTTAAAGTGTAACTTTTCTTGAGAGTTCTAAGTAGCACCATTCTAACAATAACTTTTTATAAACATGACTCACAAACCTCTATTGTCACGGCTCTATCAAAACTTCGCTTTTCATATTCACAAGGCATTGTAAGACATTTTTGGTAGTATAACTTTTCTTAAGAGTTTTGGGTAACACCATAAGAGTTTTCATAGTAACTTCTTATAAACTTGGCTTACAAATCATTATTATCAAAGTTCTATGGAAATTTTTTATCAATATTTTCCAAAATACACAAAGGGACGTAGACTTTTTTGAAAATATAACTTTTTTGGGAGTTCCGGTTTCAATTAATAACTTTGAATAAACATAGTGTTCAAACAATTATTATCAGGATTCTATCGAAAATTCATATTCCTCTTCAAAGTTGTTTTAAATACAAAAAAGGGCATACATTTTTTTTTAATTAACTTCCATCGACATAGTTCACAATCCATTATTATTAGATTTTTATCGACGTTTTATTTTCCTCACCAAAATTGTTCCAAATACACGAGGGGACGTAAAATTGTTTTTGCAAATGTAACTTTTCTTGGGAGTTCTACTTATAACTCTAATAAACACGGTTCACAAACCATTATTACCAGGGTTCTATCGAACTCTCGTTTTCAATATCCAAAAGGACCTGTAGGAAATTTGTGAAAGTGTAACTTTTCTTGAGAGTTCTGGGTAGCTCCACAGAAGTTCTAGTAATAACTCTCAGTAATCGTGGTTTACAAACTGTTATTATCAGAGTTCCATCGAAATTTCGTTCACTTATCAAAATTTTTCTAGATACAGGAAGTGACGTAAATTTTTTTAAGTGTAATTTTGTTGGGAGTTCAGAATAATATAATCACTCTTAATGAACTTGCCTTTTCTTGGGAGTTCTGGGTAGCACGACAATAATTCAAAAATAACTCTTACTAAACATGACTTTCAAAGCATTATTATCAGGGTTCTATCGATATCTCATTTTCATACTTACAAGGTTCAAGAAATTGTTGAAAGTGTAACTTCTTGAGAGTTCTAGGTAGCTCTACAAGAGTTCTAATTCTAACTCTTAACAAACGTGGCTCACAAACCACTATTGTCAGTTTCAATTTTTTTTCAATTTTTTCTTTCAAATTTTTTGAAACTGTAACTTCTTTTGAGAGTAGTAGCACAATAATTCGAATAATAACTCTTAATAAACATGCATCTTAAACCATTATTATCAGAGATCTACCGAAATTTCGCATTCCATATCCAGAAGGAGGTGTATGAAATTTGCGAATATATAATTTTTCTTGGGAGTCTTGGGTAGCACCGCAAGAGTTCTAACAATAACTCCTAATAAACATGGCGCTCAAACCATTATTATCGGGTTCTATTGAAATTTCGTATTCCTTAATTACAGGGTGTAAGAAATTTATGAAAGTGTGACTTTTCTTGAGAGTTCTGGTTAGCACCACAAGAGATCTAATAATGACTCCTAATATGAATGGCTCTCGAACCATTATTATCAGAGTTCTATCCAAATTTCTTTTCCTCGTCAAAATTTTTCCAAATACAGGAGGGGGCGTGAACATTCTTTCAGACTATAACTTTCTTGGGAGTTGTCGTATCACCACAATAATTCGTATTATAACGTGTCTCTCAAACCATTATTATAAGGGTATCAGTATAACTTTTCTTTGGAGTTCTAATAATAACTTCTTATAACATGGCTCGCAAACCATTATTATCAAGGTTCTATCGAAACTTCGTTTTCCATATCCACGAGGAGCTGTAAAAGGTTTCTAAACGGTTTTCGAAGAAAACATAGAGCATTTCTAACGTGTTTGTTAATAACAGTTATTTAAGAGTGCCTAAAAAGTCTCTAACGTATAAAAAATCTTGAGAAGCCTTTCAGAGTCTCTATAGTCTAAGTGATCCTTATATAGTGTCAAAGTGTAGTTCTTCAAAGAGTGAGTAACGAGTCGTCAAAAAACCGCAACATTCCACAAACAGACGCCAATGAAACGCTTAATCACGACTAAACAGTCTCTGAAAAGTTGTTAAATCTTTAGTCCTTAAGCGCTCGCTTAGGAGTTAAGGAGCAGACCATTATACGTCATTAAAGGGGATATAAGAGATTTGTAACTAGTATCTAAGTAATGCATAAAGGCTCTCTGACATGTCTTTAGGTTCCAAAAGAGTCATTAACAACTTCCTACAAAGTTCTAAACAGTCTTTAAAGAGTCACTGTAAAAGGTTTCAAAAGACATGATTTCTAGGACGTCTCTAAAAAGTCTAAATTGCCTGTTAAAAGCGTCTAGAGTTCAAAGAGTGTAAAAAAGTATTTAAACAGACTACGCAGTTAAAATATTTATATTTTGGGTGTAATCGTATATTTGTATTTATGTTTTGTACAATATTTAAACGTTTCAATGGCAGTCACATTCATCATCATTAGTAAAAAATGCAACCCTTTTTCACTGAAGACGATAGTTGTAAATGTTATTGAGACGTTTAAATATTGTATAAAACCAATAAAAATACACTATTTTCAAATGATGCACGGAGTTCTTACAATTTCCAAATGGTCTCAAAGGGTATTTAATGCGTCTCTAAAGAGTCGCTTGGAACCGCTACATAAGACTCGACAAAGTGTCGCAAAATAGTTGCGTGGAGTCTTCAAGGGGTCCCCAAAGCGCTGCTAAGGGGCTGCTAAAGACCTACAGTTTGGTTAAAATGTTGCTAGACATAATTTCTTAAACGTCTCAAAAGTTCCTATAATGGTCTATAATGTGTTCCTAAGAAGTTCTTAAAACGTTCTTAAGTAGTTTCCAAAGAGTGTCTAAAGAGTATGATTCAAGGAGCATAAAGAGTCTCTAAGGAGTCTCTAAATGCATAAATAAAAAGTTTACTTCGAGTAGGATATGAACCAACGACATATGCTTTGCTGGAGTACCGCTCTAACCAATTGAGCTATCGAGGTACAAGCTTCAATCGATGTAAATTTTGTTTTTATGTATGCATAACTGATCTAAATTCTAAATATAATAATAATAATAATAATACTATAATTTATAAAATCATAATAATAACTTATAATAACACCTAGTAGGGTTTCTAACGAATTTTTAATAGATTTCCAGGCGACCTCTAAGGAGTCAAGGTGTTTAAAAAATCTCTCAATAGAATTTTAACCGCCTTTAAAGAGTCTCCAAATAGTATTTTTGGAGCCTAAAGGGTGCCCAAATAATCTCTTAATAGCGCGAACAAGTATCAAATGAGTCCTTACCGAGTATAATGATTTTCCAAATGCTCTTCAAGAGTCTTAATGGTCTTCCAGGAATATTTAAAGTTTAAATAGTCTAAAAAGACTGTAGGCGGTCCCTAAAGAAACTCTTAAGTCTCTAAAGAAACTTTAAAATGTCTCTTAAGGGCCTCTACGCAGTAAATAAGGTTTTTATAGACTCTTTAAATAGTCGCTAAATGGGCTCTAAAGTACCTCTAAGGAGTCATTAAAGATTCCACAGAACATAACATTTCACAAGCGTCTAAAAAGTTTCAAAACATTCTCTAGTAAGAGCCGTAAAATAGTCACGAAAGTAATGGTTTAAAGAGTTCCGAAAGAGTAGTTTAAGAGTCTAGATTACCTAAAGACTGTTCTTAAAAATTTGTCAGGTTAGTATCTAGGGTCTTATTAAAGGGATTTTAAATGGTCTATGATGTCTTTAAAAGTCCTCCAAATAGTTTCCAAGGGTGTGTAAGAAGTCTGGAAAGTCCTTAATAGTGTCTACATAGTCTCTCAATTTTACAGAGTCTGTAAGAAGTCTGTAAATAGTTTTTAAATAACCTATAAAAAGTCTCTAAACGGATTTCAGGAGTTACAGACTTCAGATGATATTAAAGCACCTCTAAAAAGTCTAAACAGTTCTAAAAACTCGCAAAGTAATCACCAAATTCGGCTATAAGTCCGTCAACAAATCGCAAAAGCGATGCTGTAGATCTAGAGTAGTTGAGTGTCTCTAAAGCACCTCCAAAATGTATTTTAAATAGTTTTCTTAAGAGTTCCTAAAATTTAACAAGTTTCTCTAAGTAGTATTTCAAAGTATAAATAATCTCTAAAGGGCCTCAAGGCAATGTGATAGTCTATAAAGTTTCTCGAGCGAGTAAATAAGAAGTCTTTGAATAGGCTTTAGAGAGCCTCTAAAGCATCTTTAAGGAGTTTTTTTAGGGTCCGGACATAATTTCGAAAGAGTAATTAAAACACCTCTAAAATGTCCCTAAACAGTCTCAAAACACCAGAACTTGGCAAGAAATCACCAAAGCGCTGTTATGGAGTTGTTATAGGGTCTCTCAATAGTCTTAGGCGCATCGAAAGTATCTAGAGTGTGTTCTTAGATAGTTTCTGAACTGTTTTTCAAGATTGTCCAAGGAGTCTAAAGGTGTCTTAGAGTCTAAGTACTCTTTATACGGTCTGTATAATGACGAAAAAGTCTTTAAAGTGTTCCAGGGAGTTTTGGAGTCTATAAAGCGTGTGAAGGGCCCCTAAAGAGGCAGGTCCACATTCTTATCTAGAATGTCTTTAAGCAGTCAATGAAGTATTTAAAAGTTTTAAATAATCTCTGCGGGATTGAAGGAGTTTTTCATGAGTCCTCTGAGTATTTCTAGAGTTTCTGGATTTCTCTAATGGGCACAAAATAATCGTCAAAGTTATTAATGAGTACAGTTGTCAAAAATTAAAAGAACCGCAAAATAGTCGCGAAAAGGTCACCAAGGAATCGCTGAAGTGCTGCAAAAGCCACCAATTAACAGCGAAGGAGACTTTTCAAACTTTACAGCTGAAAGAGTACCTCAAAAAGTTGCCAAATAGTTTCTACAAACTACTTAAGAACTGTTTATTGTGCAGTCCCCAACCATAAAATGTAAACTTTTACGAGTTTTATTCATTTTATTGCAACTTCTTTTGAGTTGAAATCTTGTATTTGTATTTATGTTTTCTACAATATTTAAACAGATTAGTTATGTGTGAAAAGTATCTAGGCGGTGTCTAAGGGGCCTTTAATCTTTAATCTCCAAATAATCACTTAACAGTGTCTCAAGAGAACCTAAAAAGCTTCTAAATATGCTCCAAAGAGTATATAAATAGTTTCTAAAGAATTTCTGTAGTTTTTTAAAGTGTACAAAGAGTCTTTAGCAAACCTCTTACGAGTTTTTAGAGGTTCGGTAGAGACAGCCCATTTGGAGTCTCTATTGGGTATTAAAAAGGGGGGATCTCTAGGTATTTAAACAGGCACTAGCAAGCCTGTAAAGAGTGTCTGGAGTCTATAAAATGTTTCGAAGAACTCCGTCGAGTTCTTAAGCAATCCCTAATGGGTCTCTAGTAGACTTTTAATAGTCTTGGGACAGAGTCTTTAAAAAGTGACTAAAATGACTCTAAGGAGTCTCTAAACTATAACTACAGAGTTTCTAGAGGGTCGTTAAAGTATTTAAGTCCGCAAAAAGACTCCAAATAAAATGCAGAGTTGAAATAGTCCTTCAAGAATCCCGAAACATTTTCTAGGGTCTCGAAATGTTTTATAAAGACCTCTAAAACGTTTCTAAGCATTACAGAAACGTCCAAAAAGAGTCTGAACTCTTTTAATAATTTTGAATGTAAAATTGACTAAGCCGCCCTAGTTACCAATGTTACTGGTTTAGAAGAATAGGTGTCTATGGTTATTTGGTTTTATAGCCGACAACCCGGTGCTTTTCTTCAAACCATTGTTTAATAGGTATTTGCTTAAAATCGGGTCATTTATAAGCCTTATAGCTCTTTTTTGGATGCGGTTTACCATACCAAGGGCATATTGAGGAGCACTGACCCAGAGGACGGAATTGTATTCCAGATGAGGTCAAATTTGAGCCTTATACGGTAAAAGGAGTTCTTGTGATGTGAAGGACTGTTTAGATCTGTATAGAAAGCTCAGTTTACGAGCAGCTGTTTTGCTGGCTGACAAAATGTGATGAACCCATGAAAGGTTCGATGATACGGACACCCCTGTTGAGGAAATGAGGTCATTTGTGTATAACAGGAAAAGTGGGGAGCTATCACTGATCCTTGAGGTACTCCCACGTTAATAGTGGCTTCTTTCGAAAATAAGCCATCGACGATAACGCGTATACGTCTTTTGTCAAGAAAGCTGGATATCCACTTGATGAGGGTATCGGATAAGCCGAACGAAGTGAGCTTGGCAAGTAGGCACTTGTGCCTGACCTGGTAAAAAGCCTTTGAAATACCTAAAGCTACTACGACTGTTTCACCGGATCTCTCTAATATGTTATTCGAAAGTTTGGTGACATATGAAAGAACATCACCCGTTGAACGACTTTGTCTGAACCCATACTGGGGATCGTTTAGGAGTTTATTGGACTCGAGGAACGAAAGTAGTTGGTGGTTGATAGCTATCTCCATGATTTTCGACAGAATGGAAGTGATAGCTATTGGTCGATGGTTTGAGGGATCGGTTTTGTCGCCCTTTTTAGGAACAGGTTTGACATTTGCCAACTTCACGATGAGAGAAACTCTCCAGATTACTAGCTCGGAATAGGAATTTTTGGGACGATGTCTGGAATACCTTGTTTAAGTCAAATTTATTGATTATCGATTCTTGTTTCTTGAGTTTGTGTCGAAAGTGGATTGGTTTCATAGCGTATGTAGTAGATTGGGGCGACGGAACAATTTGACAAGAATCATTGAGACATGAATTTGATAGTAATCGACAAAGAGGTTGCCTTTGTCAGCAGGATCAGCTACTACTGCTCCGTCACGAGACGTCATGGGGGAAAGGAAAATGTACTAAAGTTTTTACTGACGGCTTTAGCTAATGACCAAAATTTACGAGTACCCAAAAAACAGGAGACTAATTCTTTGCACTTACGTTCTTCAAACATCTTCTGTCCTTGATGATGATGCTTTTACAACTATTTCTTCCGGTAATATAGTCGGCGTGATTTTCGATAGATTTATTTAATTTCCATTTGGGATAGAGTTTATGCTTTGCGATAATGCATCAGTGCAAGCCCTATTAAACCAGGGTCGGGAACATCACCTACACGATAATTTTTTTTGGGAATATATAACTCCATACCGATCAAGATAACTTTAGTTATTGAAAGAGCAATGTTTGAAGAGGAGGACCTTTTAAAATAATAGTCACACCAGGGGAAGGTGGTAAAGAAATCTCGCAGTTCGCTCCAGTTAGCTGGTTTTAAAACACCACATAGTTCTATCTGTTTTTCGAGTAACAGTGGGATTGGGTACAGAGGAAGTTATTTCGATTGGGCAGTGGTCTGATTGACCAAGTGGGGAAAGGACTCTTGTTTTATTGACAAGTGGGTTAGTTTTAAGGAATAGATCCAGGAGATGTAGAGTATGGTTAGGGTTGTCAGGGATTCTGGTTGGTTCGGAAATGATTTGTGTGAGATCATAGGATACTGCAAATGCTTCTGCACTATTACCCGCCGGATTAGTGGTAGATGAAAATGGAACCGAATTGGAGTTGTGGGCATTAAAATGTCCCAAAATTGAAATATCGCAAAATGGAAACTGTGATAAGAGGTAGTCTATTTTCAGACTAAGGTAATCAAAAAGATCTTGAACGTTATTATCATTGGGAGACCTATACAAACAACAGTAGGATTTGACAAATTGGGGCCCAGAATGTTTGAACCAAATCGCGTCAAATTCGTTGTTTTCCAAAGTGGACATCCTCTTACAACCTACTTTGTACACGCACATACTCCGCCTTTTAGGCGAAAGTCAGAGTGGAGTGGAGACTTGGGTTTCTGATAGAATGTCCGGTTCCACTTGTTTAAGGTGTAAGTGAACAGCATTAATATTCGACCTGATACCACGTATGTTGCTGTAATGAATCCGTATGTTGCTACTTTCGATGACCGAGGTCGATTGAGTCCTGCCCTCCCGGGCATCCGAATGGGGCAGAATTTTATTCCTGGCAAATCTTGCTTTTGTTAGTCTTGATTTTGGCATTGACGAATTTTGACCTCCCCAGAATCCTTGGTACGGATCGACGAATGGATGTGAGACTGTGGCGTCTCGCCCTACTTACCTGAGGTATAGCGCCTGTTTTACAACTCGTCATTTTAAGGGTTTAGCCGTTAAAACGTCACTCTTGGCTAGTGCGTGTTGGCGAGTACATAACGAATAAAGGAGAAAGTGACCAACAGCCCTTACCGAACTCAGAAAATTGGAGTACCAATATTACCCAGGGTAAAGGTGGTGGTGTTCCACCGGGCGGCATGGGGTATACATGCCTTTCATCTATATCGAGGTTTTTGTATCACTCTGTAAAAGCAGTAGTAACTGCTACAACACTGTCAATGATAATCAATTTTGGCGGTCTTAGGTAACTCATCTGATAATGGAATAAGCTTTAAACGTTCTAGTTTGATATTTGGAATACTAGTTTTTTCAGTGACTGAGAACGTCATCATAGAAATTTTTTTTAATAGTTAAGCCCAAAACTTTTTATTCAAACTAGCAGAAAATATGCGCGTTGAATCCACTTTTTCATTACATTTTCTTTCATTTAGGTCAAAATTACGTTTCACGAAATAAATCCACCATTAAACATGAATTTGCGTACAAAAACAAATCTATTTTCAATCACGAAACCGCAAAAACATACATGGACCAATAGTCTAAGGTTCGAGTTTCTTTATCTCTTGCTTTGATTTTAGTGATGACCCTTTCGATTTTAATTTATGGATTGTGACAATAGTATGAAAGTAACTAGAAAAGCAGTGAGATACGAGTACGATAACAGGTGTATGTCGGTTAATAATAATGTTTACTTAGAACATTTCATAAATATTGGTTATTTTGATACAAAGCATAGTTGCATTGACCTATATTTGTATTAGACGGGTACAATACGAATCCGGACTCGAATCTAAGCTAACAGAGTAATAGAATCCAGACCTGGAGTTGGATTTGGCAAATTTTAAAAAGGATACAAATCTACAAATATTATTTAAACCAATAGCTACCGCTTAAATTTCTGTAACTGGTATATGGAACAAATGCAATCAAACCCTGTTTCCCTAATCAGATTTATAGATGTGGCTAGTTTCCACAAAAGAGTCTATGCCAATGAATATCGAAGAGTCCGTCAATATAGAATATAGAAACAATCCAGATCCGGGTTCGAGACCGGGTCGACAAATCTGTTTGGTTCCGATCAGGGTTTCCCACCGAGTCGAGGTCCGTGTCCAGGTTTAACTCACACCCATTTCGTTATAACATTGAAACACGGTAAATGCTAAGTGATACAGTGAACGAAAACCTAGACCGTGAGGGTTTTTCTTCGACACAACGACGCATCCGCTCACTAAGCCATTATTAATACCTTAAGAGGTGTCTGAAGATAGCCGCGTCTTTTTTGAATAAGATGATTTAAAATTATGTATAATTAGGCGCTGACAATGCGCTATTTTGCGCGTTGACAGTAAATTTTACGCCCAAATAGAAAATAAATTCTATACAAACGGCTAAGTTTGCGGTTTAGACAAATCATTATTTCCTTATTAAGTAGTTAGGCGCCATTTTGTGTCTTTAAAATAAAATTTTGCGCTTTTATAGAAAGAATTAAAATTACACTGGCACGGCTAACTTCACAGCTGTGAACTTCTCCATGAATCAAATTCTCTTATGCAGTAATTTGACGCCAATTATAAGCTATTACCCGTCATTAAGATATAATTTTGCGCTCTTATAGGAAAGAAACTATAAAATTACATTGGCACGACTAACTCCGCAACTGTGAACTTTTGCATAAATTAATTTTTCTTATGGAGCAATTAGGTTCCAACTACGCGCCGCTGAAATAAAATTGTGCGTCTCTATGGGAGATAAGTTATATCGACAAAGCTACGTTCATGTGTTTAGTTATAAATTAACCTTGCGCCATAATTAAGCACTTATTATGCGCCGTTAAAGTTAAAATTTTTGTAAAAATTAAATCAACACTGCCAACTTCACAGCCTTCAGTTTTTGCATAAATTATTTTCTGCATATGCAGTGATTAGGTACGAGTTAGGCGGAATTTCTTTTCGCTAAAATAAAATTTTGTACTCTTTTAGGAAAGTAGTAAGATTACATTGGCACGACTAACTTCGCAGCTGTCAAATTTTTTATAGGTACATTTTGTTATGAAGCAATTAGGCCCCAAATATGCGCTATTTGGCACCGCTAAAATGGAAATTTGCGCTCCTATAGGAAATAAGTTATTGCATATCCTTATACATAATTCATCTTGCTCCATAATTAAGCACCTATTATGCGCCGTTTTGCACCGTTAAATTTAAATGTTGCGCTCCTATAGGAAACAAGTTATTGTAAAGATTACACCATCAGGATTCTAACTTTTTCACAAATCAATTTTTGTATACAGTAACTAGGCGCATGTGCGCACTGTTTTTCGCCGCTAAAATAAAATTTTGCGCTTTTAAAAGGAAATACATTATTGCAGATGTTACTTCGGTAAGACTAACTTCATATCCTTATATATAAATTAATTTTTTCATGCACCATAGTAAGCAGTTAAAGTTAAATTTTACGCCTCTGCCAGAAACACGTGATTGTATAAATGACATCAACACGGCTAATTTGTATAAATTATTTCTTCTTATGCAGTAACTAGGCGCCAATTATGTGCTGTTCTGCGTTGCTAAAATAAAATTTTGCGCTCTCATAGGAAGTAATTTATTGCAAAAATTACATTCACAAAGCTAACTTGATAACCTATTATTCCTTTCTTTGTAACAATTACACCGATACTTCATAACCACGAATTTCCGAATAAATGATTTTTTTCTTATACTGTAATTAGTCGTCTACTATGCGCTGTTTGTGCGTTGAAATTAAATTTAGCGCTCCTATAAGAAACTAGTTATTGTAAAAATTACATCGATACGGCTAACTTCACATAGCCGTTACTTTCTGCATAAATAAATTCTTTCTTACTTAGTAACTAGGCGCCCATTATGTGCCGTTAAAATAAAACGTTACGCTTCCTTAAGGAATACGTTAATGCAAAGATTACTGTGATTTTGCTGTATTACTATTAAAACTCCGCTTGTTTTTCCTTGATATAAGAGCGCACAATTGGCGTAAGAAAACATTAGTTTATGTGGAAGTTCACAGATGTAAAGTTAGCCGTGTCGACGTAATTTTACAATACATTATTTCCTATAAGGGCTCAAAATGTTATTTTAAAGGCGCAAAACAGCACATCATGAGTGACTAATTATTGTGCAAGAAAAGATTAATTTATTAGTAAGGATATGAAGTTAACCTTGTCAATATAATTTTCTGTGAAGGCGAGAAAATTTTTTAGGCGGCGCGTAGAGGCGCGTAATTGACGCCTAATTACTTAAGAAGTTACCGCGTCAGTGTGATTTTACAATAACTTCTTTCTATAAGAGCGCAAAATATTATTTTAATGGCGCAAAATGGCTCCTAATTGACGCATAATTATTGAGTAAGAAACGTATGATTTATCCAAAAGTTTTGGAAATTTCTTGCTACAACGTATGTCCTATTGGGGCGCAGAACTTAGTTTTAACCACGTGTAACGTCGTACAATGGGTGCCTAACTATGGCGCAAGGAAATATTAATTTATATGTAGCGATATAAAGTTAGCCTTTATTTTAGTGGCATCTAATTATTGTTTAAAAGATTTAGTTATATGGAAGTTCGCGGCTGTGGAGTTTGCCGTGTCAGTGTAATTTTACAATAACTTTTTTATCAAAATTTTATTTTAACGGCGCTTAATTAAGAAAAGTATGACTTTTCTAAAAGTTTATGGGTCTGAGTTTATAGAATTTTTGCTACAACTTATTTTGTATTCAGGCGCAAAATTTATTTTGAACGACGCAAATTGGCACATAAAAAAAGAATCCGACTGTCTTCACACCAAGGGTGTACCCAGAATATTCTCTTAGGAGGGTACTCACATATGTATACTTCGCTCGTATAAGGACTCATCTGCTTATTAACTCATCGTTATATTACATGTATATTTATTGTTTTTTGTTTGTTTATTTACTCACAAGTCGTAATTTATTTATAAAATTGTTTCTTAATTCGTTTTGCATTTTGTCAAATTACAAAAACTTAATTAATCCGTTACTTAAATACAAGTACCTGTTTTATGAAATAGAATAGTGACAATGCAACATAGCCCGTCCTTTTCCCAAGAAGTAGAGTAGATGTAGATTTATAGTTCTTTTTAATTCAATGAAAATAAGATTAATATCAGTATGCCTGAATGGGTTGTGGGAGATCGATCCTCATATCGTATGGAGAATTTAAATTTTTTTCTCTGGCAGATACTGTGCATTCTGAAAAAATACGTGGTTCTTGTTATGCGATGTCGAATCGTTGAAGAAACTAATGATTTGTCGATTTGGGTAATGAGTAATCAGTAACGGGTAGGCAGCAGACAGAGAGATTTAGCAAAATGATACGCCCAAAAGCGGAGGACGTCTCACGCGTGCACTCACTGACCATTTAAATGTTTTTACTCTCTTTCAGCTTACACTTTGCAACACTCTGGTGTTACTACGGAACGAAACGACACATAGGATTAATAATTTATGAGCGTCAACCGTGGGACGTCGGCCCTGTTTGGGTACGCAAACGTCTGTTCTTGTAAGCACATGGTCGAATTTCGTCGAATCTCTGTGCCGGCGTTAGAGGTAGACAAAATTGTCCAGCGTATAACTAGGAGTGCTTTCGACGACGGAAACTTTTTCCAAGTGCATTCTTTTTTTTTCCAGAATTTTATGGAGGTAATTGCCTCATTAATACCCCCCACCCCCCCTCCCGGATCCGCACTTATTACACACACTCGCCTTGTGATTTTCTTCTGTTCCTGAAAATAAATTTCGAAAACTTTGGAAAAAATTTTGAAGGAATCCTGAGAATGTCTTAGGCGTGATTTAGGAATATGATCTCGTACAGAGGCTGATGGAGGATACTTTGAAAAATTGCAATTATGAAAAATTAGAAAATCTGGACCACCTAATCTGTGGCAGGACCGGTAATAAACAAAATACCCCAACGTACGACACAAAATTAAAAAAGCACCAGACTCGTTCCAATATCTAAGCTATCATCGTCAGCGGTTGACTATATATATATATATATATATATATATATATATATATATATATATATATATATCGTGACCTAATGTAGATACATTCTTAACCCTCATCTTATGTGTTCGATTTCTAACTCTATCTAAAAACCCATTGTGTGCAGCAATTTATTTAATAGTGCGTAATTCTTTATTATAATTTTGAACTAAAAGAGGAGAATTAGCACTGTATGAACCCAAAAATTAGAAGTCGTGAGTTTATACTGGCTACAATGATTGAATTCATTGGTTATGAATCTTTTAGTGTTAGTTTCCTTGCGATACCATCTCTTGTTACCAGAGTATCAAGAAACGAGAGAATTTGAAGTTTCTACAGTTCTCAACAGTGCAAATTTTAGTATTAAAGATGGCCAGCATTATCTTCATATCTAATCCAAGCTCTGGAAAAATAAGGCGAATCGCGTTTTAAGTCTATTTTAAATGTACCTATTAGTAGATTGACCATACAGTTAATTTTTCTGATCTGATCACCAAAGTTTTGACAACAGCTTGCAATTGAGCCGGATGATGATGTGATTCGGCATTCAAATATTTATTAGTGTGTTTTGTTTTCCTGTATACTGTGTGACCTAGATGATTGTCTTTTTTGTATGCTAACTTCCAAGAAAGGCAATTTCAATTTCCTCGATTTCCATAGTGTGATTCATTTAATATTGTAAAATTTTATCCCTTTGTAAGGACATTACGTAAAAACCAGTAGGTAATCGTTTTTGATTCTTTTCGTATCGTGTCCACAAAGTGAGCTAAATTTTGACATATGATGTTGATTTTTCTGCATACAATTGTATTTTGCTAAATTTTACCAGCTCCTGTAGGATCCTGTGGGTCTCAGCGATACTCCAAGTTTGTGTATTTTTTGGTAAGCCATACAATTTTGAAATTTTTGATGATTTTTCTCGTATTATTGGTTAATGCTGGTGTTTTTTTAGATTTGTTATTTTCTCTAAGTAAGTTGTGATTTTTTGATATGTAGGATCTACAGTGTTTTTAGTGCGTGCAATTCTTCCTTCGTCAGATTCCTCCTTGGTGGTAGAGCATTTCTCAGTACTCATGTTACATCTTGGCGTATGGTCTCCACTGTGTCGTTGTCTATTTGTGTTATTGTTGATTCCAAATTACATATGATGTCCCCCATAAGGATTCAACGTGGTGCTATTGCACAATTGAACCCTCTAGCCAATACTTTTATCGCTGTTTCATCCAAATCAATTTTAGAAATGTTTTGTACCATTTTCTCGTATTTCAATGACTGCGCAGTGTTTCCGTTTGGTTTTGCACAGTTTATCAAATGTCTGTTTCTGTTTTTCGGCTGTTAACGTGCTGACTGTTTCGGCGCGAAAATTTTTGAGCTGTTCTAACGTGTTCCATAAACTTGGATTACTTTGTTGCTTAATTTGAGATGTAACTCCAAGGGCTGTTTGTTAATTTTATCCAAATTTCTCCTCGTGTAGTGGATGGCTTCTCTTAGTAGTACCATACTCGCTCTTCGTAAGATGATCCATGTTTGGTTGTTTTGTTTGTTAAATCGCAGTTCCATGCACTTCGGAATAGCTTTGTTGTTTCTTCATCGTGCCAGCAATGTGATGTTACACAGAAGTCTGCTTCGTTTCGAACGTAATTTTCCATAAATTCCAGTGAGTTGTTGAGCCCCCCCCCCCCCCACGACCCCGTAGAAGTTGATTATGTTATGTTTGATATTTCCACGAATGTTGTCTATATTTCGATATCAAAAGAAAAAATCAAAAACGATTACCTACTGGTGAGTTTTGACGTAGTGACCTTATTTACAAATGTACCGATTATGGAAACACTAGATCTATTAAAAATAAAATACTATCAGAGGATATTATCAACCTCACGGAGCATTGTGTTAAAAATACTTGTCATATATGGAAACAAAAAATACAAGCAGACCGAAGGGGCAACGATGGATTCTCCATTATCACCAGTATTAGCTAATTTGCTTATGAATAAACTGGAGGAGAAAATATTAAAAACAACTAAACACAAACCAAAATTGTGGTTAAGATACGTGGATGACACGTTCGTAATGTGGACATATGGGCGAGACAATCTGGATAAATGTTTACATCCAGAAAATTAAATTTACTATGGAAATCGAGGACGATGGAAAATTGGCTTTATTGGATGTGTTAGTGTACAAAAGAGACTATCATCTAGGTCACACAGTACCTATACAGGAAAACAACACACACTAATACATATATGAATGCCGAATCACATCATCATCCGGCACAATTGCAAGCAGTTGTCAAAACTCTGGTGACCAGATCAAAAAGATTAACTGATCAACAATGTTTAAGAACACAGATGGAAACGTTGAATACATCTCTACTACAAAATTATTATACGGAAAAAACATCCAAAAGGCACAAAATCCAACAAGAAATAAAAACGACGAGAAGGAAGAGGGACCAACAAACAAAATACTTCTACCGTACATTAAGGGAACAACAGAGAAAATATGCAACATTCTAATAATACACATCTGATCCATTTTCAAAATAGACAAAAAAATGGAAACGGTTTTCCCGAATCCAAAAACAAAAATAAACCTAGAGGATCAGGGAATTTATGAAATCCCTTGTGGAGATTGTACCCGAGTGTACATCGGTCAAACAAACAGGCGAATAAGTACGAGAGTCGAGAAACAACGGTTAGCAGTAAGGAAAAACGCTTCAACATCATCTCTGCCTCAACACGTAATGAATACTGGACAAAACAACAATTTTGAAAATAGCAAAAGGATAGCATGTGAAGACCATCTCGCAAAAAGGATTATAAGGGAAGTTATCGAGATTGAAAAACATCGAAAAAACCTAAATGCAAGGACGATTACCAGATACGTGGAAACTAATATTAAACATGGAAAGACATCATTCAAGAACAAAACCGAAAGCAGCAGAGGTTCCATTATCGCAGAAAAGCGAAAGACAAGAAGTGAAAACGGAGAAAGTGAAAGTGGAGAAACCCATCAAAGGAGAATATAAGCAGGAAACTACTACAACGCTCAGTTCGAGTAAGGAGGAGCAGAATAAAACTATTAGAAGTTTCTATAGTTCGGGCTAGTCGACCGCAGAAGCTGGTAGCTTAGCTATTAAAACGAGTTTGGTATTTTTTACTAGGGTATATAGTATTTGTTTGGTATAAAATATTAATGTATGTATGTATGTATGCATTATATATATATATATATATATATATATATATATATATATATATATTGTAAGCGACACGTAGTATTACATTGTACATAGTATTAAATTTTCAAAATTCTTTTCGCATTTCTCGACGTTTTATGGCCTAAAAACACGTAAACACATTTTAGAAAAATCTTTCGCTTTCAATATCTTTTGAACCATTAAAGCTATCGATATGAAATTTGGTACAAAATTCTTTACCATAAAATCTAGCTCAAGTTCGTTAATGAGCAAAATGCAACCAGTAGCGAGGCATTTTTAGAGGCTTAAAACATTAAAAAAATTTAAAAAAAGTACAACATCAAAAAACCAAATTAATACTTTTTTATGTAACTTCAAAAAAAAAATAAATAACCAGTAGCGCACTGTATTTAGGGCGTAAAATTGTCCATTTTTTAATTTATAAACCGATTTTTTTTTGTTCAAAATGGCGGATCAAGTATTATATTTGTTTGTGCGTATGAGAAAGCATTATGGCAGTTAATTTAGCAGCGGTTTTAAATATCTTTTACACAATTTTTAAAATTGTTCATTATTATCCACTTGGGAGAAGTTGCGCAGTCGTTTTGCATATTTCAGACTATTTAACTAAATACAGATGAATTTCGACAGAACGGAACTGATTGACATGATCTCCGTTATGGGATTTGCTGATCAAAATTGTGTGCTAACTCAAAGAAGGTATGCGCGAAAATATCCCGATAGAAGACAACCTTCGGTTAGAAGTTTAGAAAAACTTACCGAAGGGTTTATTAGAACAGTCAATGTGAATTACGGAAAATATGAAAGGACCAAGAGGACAAGGGACGAAGACCAATTGAATGTTTTGTTGTCTGTAATTTCGGAGTCTTCTACCAGTTCGGCAACAATATCCAAGGAAAGCGATATATCCCGATCTAGCGTTCGTAGAATTTTATAGAGAAACAAATATCGTGACTACCGAACATCCTTCCATCATGAACTGTTGGGTACTGATTTGCAGATTAGGAGAACATTTTGCCAATGGGGATTGGAAATGGAAAGAACAACACCTAACTTTTTCCAAAATGTATTATTCTCCGACTAGTCAACTTTCACGCAAAGTGGTAGCCCAAACCGTCATAATCTTCACTAATATGCAATGGAAATCCTAAAAATAGTAAAATTAGTTAATCCACAACGACAGTGGACTGTAAATGTTTGAGATGGTATTATGGGTGATTTTATAGTTGAGCCACGTTTCTTTAAAAGACATTTAAATGGCTCTGAATATTTGTATTTTTTGCAAAACGATTTGCCCCAATTTTTGCAAAACATTCCTGTTGCTTTAAGGCAAAATATGTGGCTACATTATGATGGTGCCCCTGCGCACTTTGCGTTAAATGTCAGAGACTACTTAAATCGAGAATTTGAAGGTTGATGGATAGGCCGTTTTTTGGCCGCCTAGATCGCCAGACTTAGCAAAATTAGATTGTTTCTATGGGGTCACATAAAAAACGTTGTAACCGCTCCGACTACTGTAGAAGATATGAGACAACGCATAATTCATTCGTTTAGAAATAGCGTAAGCATTGAGGAGTTACGAGAAGTAAATAGGTCTTTTCTAGCAAGACTACAATTGTGTTATGATCGAAATGGGAGACAGTTTGAGAATCTGTTATGAATACCTCATTTGTCTAAAAATAATTTTCTGTAGTTTAATGTATTTTTTTATTGTCAACATGTAGTCGGTTTACTTGATCAAAATAAAAATTTAATCATTTTTAAAATGTTTGAATTCGGCAACGGTAAATTTGAAAGAGAGGACATCTTGCATAAAGTGACCTTAAAATCTGCGGATAAATTCGAAAACGGTATAAAAATTAGGGTATTCCATTAGAACTAAGCATGTTATTGAGGTTTGGAATCATGCAACTTCGGATGAATATTTCGAGGGTTGTAGAGGACTTTTATTTATAATTAAAATACCTCAAAATGTAGCTTATTAGGTCTTCTTGGAGTCCCAGAATACCGATTCCGAACATCGCAGAGGTCAGGGTACAGCACCGATATTTGTGGAACCCTGCAGCTGTCAACATTTTCAATGGTAATTTTTGACATATAACATCTTACATAAATTAACATTAGAATTTGACGATAAATCCGAAAATGGTTAAAAAATTGGGGGGTTCTATTTAAAAAAACATAGTTTGTTACTATCACACTTTTATGACGCGCCCCGTATACTGGAAATGATTTTAAAATACACACCTCTTAAATATCAAAAACATTACCATCTATATATATATATATATATATATATATATATATATATATATTATTATATCAGGGTGTGGCGCGAAGAGTTTTGATTAAAAGTAATGGCGGATACAGTTATGTTAAAAATCTGAAATTACGAAACTGTAAGTTTTGGATGACGCTGAGTTCAAATAGAATATTGTCCTGAATGTGACACTTCCGGTTTTACCGGAAGTAGACGTCAACTTTGTTATTTTAAACGGAACCTAATATTTTTTATTTTATTTTCGAATTCTACATGAATTCTAGATCAAATTTGTGCACAATGTCCTGTACCAAAAATGAAGTATTTTCGAGATATTTCGATTTTTTTAAAAATTTTGAAAAAATCCTAGTCCCCATTGAATAACGATATCTCCATTAATAACGAAGCTAGTGACGTGAAATTGTAACCAATAAACAACAAGCGCTTGCCCGTTAACTCCATATATCCATCTCATTGATATTTCATACAGGGTGTTTTAAACTTAGCCGCCAACATGCACAATTTAAATCATTTATAAGTTGCTTACTTTCAATAGAACACCCTGTATTTTATTACATTTTCCGCTGTATTTTTTTAAGCCAATTCGTTTGGTATCAGTATTCCCTATACCTAAATCCAACCACTTTTGAGATATTTCATTATCTTAGTTAAAACATAACAAAACTTAATTATTTCAACATTAGTAAAGGGTAGGCCATGATTTCCATTATTTAAGGTGCTATTTTGTTATTTTTTCATAAGTTATTAATTCTGAAAAGTAATTTAAGGAATTTAATTACCTAACTTACAAACAAAAATAACTAAATGTAATATTAAACAAATAAAGTTTTATGATAAGTGTTCATAATTAGCACCATCTACTTCTAAACATTTATGAATCCTTTTCATTAAGTTATTTATCATCAAACATGTCGTAAATATGCTGAGCAATAGGCCCAGAGTTATGAGGAGGTGCTCCATCTTTGCTGATACCAAGCTGAAGCCGCTTCTCCATTCCTTAAAGTATGTAACGCCGGTCGTGTGGCTTCTTCTAAAATGTGTCAATGTCTTGCACCATTTAAATTTTCATCATAAAATTTTAATTTAAAATTTTATCGTCTTTTATTGCACAAAAAAACATTAAAACTCCAACTATCTTGGAAATAACGTTCTCTACTATCATGTGGATATTCATTAGACCAAAAATGGGAATTATGTCGATTAAATAATTCATTTTTGCTAAACTTTGCTTCATCACACCATATAACTTTTTTTATGAAGTTTTCATCCTCTTGGGTCTTCATTAAAAACCATTCACAGAATTCTACCCTTCGAGGAAGATCACCTAATTGTAAGTGTTGCACCAAATGATATGAAAATGGTTTCCATTTGTGTTTTTTTTAAATGCGATGAATTGTTCTCGTCGACAAAGTAAGATTTCTCTCACAATCTCTAATGGAGGCATTTGGAGAGGCCGTAAAATAACCCAAAACATTAATTTCGTTTATGTCACTGTCCACTAGTTGTTTATTTTTATTAATTTTTGTCTTAAATTGACCAAACTGACGGCAATTTTGAGCAATCTTCTTACAATATCACAAGTTGCATTTGGTCGATTTGGATATCTTTCTGCAAAAACACGGCTAGTCCGTTCAACAATTCTATTACACTCGCCGTAAATAATAATAAGATTTTAAAAATCATGATTAGTAAATCCTACATTTGCCATTATTTACTATGAAATACAAACTGGTAAAGAAAACTGTCAAAACAACATAAACAATTAACGTTCTAACTATCAAATCTTTGACAGCCATGGTCTACCCTTTACTAATGTTGAAATAATTAAGTTTTGTTATGTTTTAACTAAGATAATGAAATATCTCAAAAGTGGTTGGATTTAGGTATAGGGAATACTGATACCAAACGAATTGGCTTAAAAAAATACAGCGGAAAATGTAACAAAATACAGGGTGTTCTATTTAAGGTAAGCAACTTATAAATGCTTTAAATTGTGCATGTTGGCGGCTAAGTTTAAAACATCCTGTATGAAATATCAATGAGATGGATATATGGAGTTAACGGGCAAGCGCTTATTGTTTATTGGTTACAATTTCACGTCAATAGCTTCGTTATTAATGGAGATATCGTTATTCAATGTGGACTAGGATTTTTTCAAAATTTTTAAAAAAATCGAAATATCTCGAAAATACTTCATTTTTGGTATAGGACATTGTGCACAAATTTTATCTAGAATTTCATGTATAATTTGAAAATAAAATAAAAAATATTAGGTTCCATTTAAAATAACAAAGTTGACGTCTACTTACGGTATAACCGGAAGTGCCACATTCAGGACAATATTATATTTGAACTCAGCGTCATCCAAAACCTACAGCTTCGTAATTTCAGATTTTTAACATAACTGTATCTGCCATTACTTGTAATCAAAACTCTTCGCGCCACACCCTGTGTGTATATATATATATATATATATATATATATATATATATATATGACGTTTCTGTAGTTTGTCCTAGTTGACTGCTGATGATAACTTAATTATTGAAACAAGTTTGGTGTTCTTTAATTTAGTAAGGTACTAGGGTGTAATATAAAATATTAATGTATTCTGGTATGGATCAAGTTAGTTCATATTTACTAAAGCATTGAGTGTTCTTATCTGGAAAGGAATGTAAAATTTTAGTGTCCCAAAAACAAATATACAAACAGTTCGCCACAATTAAGTGTGTTAATTGAATACCTTCAATGGTCTAGTCTACGCCTTGATGATGAATATAAAAGCTACAGGTAAAGAAATATACATAAGAACCTAAGAAAATATTTACAAAGCCGCTAAATGTTAAAAAATGTCTCATTATTAAAGTAGACACAACTATAAAATTTTTTATAATTTATGACATGGCGTATCATCTTAGTTTATTATTCAACCAGCCTTAAAGAACGAAATACGAGTAAAAGTGCATCCGTTCCCCGTTCTTGTAATTCCCGCATTCTCACGTAATTTTAATCCATACTGACACCGTCTGTAAAAACAAACTATAAATTTATTACTATTTTATTATCAATTACTTCCACTTGTGTGTACTCAGTCTTGCTTTTATTAACGTTATATATGTGTACATACATTACAAACTACCAGCTTTAAATCACGTTTGTTTTCTTCTGGGTGGTACTTATTTACAGCTTTTTTAAAATGATTGATTAATCTTGACATTGTTTATTTCAGACTACAACTATAGGTCAATCAGGGAGTAAAGTGGAAAAATTACCATTTTACAACCATACCGAGTGTGCTTGTTTAGACAAGTCAGTTGAACCTACAACTGTTGAAACATCGTCTGAAGCAAGTCGAGAAGGAACACGATCGTATAGATCAAACTTATCAGTGAGGGCGGCGGATTCTCCATTGTATTCACCAGAAACAATACGAAGGTATGTACTAAAAAATCCAACAATCGATTTTCATTAATGGCAATTTCAGATGCAAATGTCCCGAGGAATACAATTCATTGTTGAATCAGGATAATGAGTGTAGTTGTGATTGTGCCAGTAATAATGTGGATTGCATCCATATTAAACAAGGGAATGAATATTTTTCGTTAAAGGACAGACTGTAAGTTTGCTCGAGTTGTTTTTTATCGATTTAAAATGATTGTTTTAGCTGTATTATGAATGGTGAATGCGGAATACCAAAATGTGAATACGGCGCTTATATGCGGAATAAGGGAAGATGTCCACAAAAACAAGAAAAATTGAATGCATTTGCAAGTGTTTCCTCAAACTTTAAATAAAGTGATATAATAGACTGTTTAATAAAATTTTTAGCGATAATTTAAAATTTTATTTTGATTATGTGTATTTTTTAAATTAACATTGTGTTTCTACGTGAAGAATTTTTAAACGATATGTAATATAAACGTGTATATTTAGATTTTCATATTATCGTGTTAATTATTAGAAAAATACGTAAATATTTGCATCTTTACGTATATGAAACTAGTCCAACTGATAGTTAATAGTATTGTCTTTTTTTGTACGTAATTAATAACTTTATTTTAAGGACTGGTAAATTTGTATTGGTGCTGTAATTATAAGATAATTTAGTAAAAACGTTTACACATTTATTTTAAAGCACGTAAATTCAGTGTAAAGTCAAATGATATCAATGTTGAAATAAAGTAGCTCGTTTATTCGTTATTATTTTCGGAAAAAGAACAATTGTGTTAATAATGCCAAAACAGTTAGCTGGGTCCAAATGGGCTTCATATTGGAACTGGTATAGAGGCTAACGTGTCTGTTTCAATCACGAAAGTGTTGCCCAAAAGGAAATTATCACCTTTTGCTTAATCTAAATTCATTATAAAAGTAAAAGTTTGAAAAATAAGGTTTGCGTTGATTCAAAAGTCAGCGTTAAAGAAGCCGACATGAAGCTGTGGGGGAGTTAATTATGCCTAAAATGAAGAAAAATATATGAAAAACCATATCGAGATTCCAAACAGTTGTGCTGTGTGTTCCATTTTGGATGATAATTCGGGGTATCTCACTTACGAGTCAAGATACAGAGTTGCGGTTTTTACAATACCGTGCTACTTTTTTTGTGAGAAGAACGCTGGTATAAACAAAACTTTCATAGCTCGCTACATTTCTGAGATACAGGGCAGAATTGAAAATATTGCATTTTGGGACCCCCTTGTATATCCGTTAGCCTTTAATGTATGGCAATAGTAAAAATTGATTCTTATATAGTTTTTTACGTAGAATTTAGTGGCGTAGTCGTGTTTTTGCTGTAAGCTGGCAATTTTTAGCTATAAATAAAACTTATGGTTTATTAACGGAACACCCTGTATATTTTTCTTGAATTTGATTGAAAATTTTGTAAGCTTTACAAAAATATATAATGCATGATGTGTATTTTAAATAATAAACCTAAAATCTATGTTTTAACAAAATCTGCGTAATAACGTAGTGTGTATTATACAGGGTGTGGCGCGAAGAGTTTTGATTAAAAGTAATGGCGGATACAGTTATGTTAAAAATATGAAATTACGAAGCTGTAGGTTTTGGATGACGCTGAGTTCAAATATAATATTGTTCTGAATGTGGCACTTCCGGTTATACCGGAAGTAAACGTCAACTTTGTTATTTTAAATGGAACCTAATATTTTTTATTTTATTTTCGAATTCTAGATGAAATTCTAGATAAAATTTGTGCACAATGTCCTATACCAAAAATGAAGTATTTTCGAGATATTTCGATTTTTTTTTTAATTTTGAAAAAATCCTAGCCCACATTGAATAACGATATCTCCATTAATAACGAAGCTAGTGACGTGAAATTGTAACCAATAAACAACAACCGTTAACTCCATATATCAATCTCATTGATATTTCATACAGGGTGTTTTAAACTTAGCCTGAAAGGATTATTAATTGTGGATATCATTAAAAACGTTGACTAGGTATTTTGTATTAATTTAATTAGATAACTTACAAACAAAAATAACTAAATATAATATTAAACAAATAAAGTTTTATAATAAGTGTTCAAAATTAGCACCATCTACTTCTAAACATTTATGAATCCTTTTCATTAAGTTATGTCTTGTAATTCTGGAAATATGGTCGATATTAGAGAATTAAAAGCAAGTAAGACTCTCTGCATTATATCTTCCTTTGTCGTAACAAGTTTGGAGAATACCTGATTTTTGATGTAACCCCAAATACCAAAATCTAGCGGAGCCAAATCAGGAGAGCGAGCTGGCCAACGAAACAGTCCCTGATTGGCAATCCATCTATCATCAAACATGTCGTGAAGATGCTGAGTAACAGGCCCAAAGTTATGAGGAGGTGCTCCATATTGCTGATACCAAGCTGAAGCCGCCTCTCCATTTCCTAAAGTATGTAACGCCGGTCGTATGGCTTCTTCTAAAATGTGATAATGTCTTGTACCATATAAATTTTCATCATAAAATTTTAATGCTAAAATTTTATCGTCTTTTATTGCACAAAAAACATTAAAACTCCAACTATCTTGGAAATAACGTTCTCTACTAATATGTGGATTTTCATTAAACCAAAATGGGAATTATGTCGATTAAATAATCCATTTTTGCTAAACTTTGCTAAACCTTCGAGGAAGATCACCTAATTGTAAGTGTTGCACCAAATGATATGAAAATGGTTTCCATTTGTGTTTTTTTTAAATGCGATGAATTGTTCTCGTCGACAAAGTAAGATCTCTCTCACAATATCTAATGCAGGCATTTGGAGAGGCCGTAAAATAACCCAAAACATTAATTTCGTTAATGTCTCTGTCCACTAGTGGTTTCTTTTTATTAATTTTTGTCTTAAATGGACCAAACTGACGGCTGTTTTTAATCAATCTTCTGACAATATCACCAGTTGCATTTGGTCGATTTAGATACCTTTCTGCAAAAACACGGCAAGTCCGTTCAACAATTCTATTACACTCGCCGTAAATAATAATAAGATTTAAAAATTATCATTAGTAAATCCTACATTTGCTATTATTTACTATGAAATACAAACTGGTGAAGAAAACTGTCAAAACAACATAAACAATTAACGTTCTAACTATCAAATCTTTGACAGCCATGGCCTACCCTTTACTAATGTTGAAATAATTAAGTGTTGTTATCCTTTAACTAAGATAATGAAATATCTCAAAAGTGGTTGGATTTAGGTATAAGGAATACTGATACCAAACGAATTGGCTTAAAAAATAAAGCGGAAAATGTAATAAAATACAGGGTGTTCTATTTATAATAAGCAACTTATAAATGATTTAAATTGTGCATGTTGGCAGCTAAGTTTAAAACACCCTGTATGAAATATCAATGAGATGGATATATGGAGTTAACGGGCAAGCGCTTCTTGTTTATTGGTTACAATTTCATGTCACTAGCTTCGTTATTAATGGAGATATCGTTATTCAATGTGGACTAGGATTTTTTCAAAATTAAAAAAAAAATCGAAATATCTCGAAAATACTTCATTTTTGGTATAGGACATTGTGCACAAATTTTATCTAGAATTTCATGTAGAATTCGAAAATAAAATAAAAAATCTTAGGTTCCATTTAAAATAACAAAGTTGACGTCTACTTCTGATATAACCAGAAGTGCCACATTCAGGACAATATTATATTTGAACTCAGCGTCATCCAAAACCTACAACTTCGTAATTTCAGATGTTTGACATAACTGTATCCGCCATTACTTTTAATCACTACTTTTCGTGGCACACCCTGTATAGCATCAGAATTAGTAGGCCGTGATTAGTGGAACAATTAAATGATCATTTTCTAAGCGCTTGTCAAGACCTGTCAGTTGTAAAATTTATATTCTCTCCGTAATATTGTATTCGTTACAATGGCTGAAATGATAATTATCAACATTTGATTGAAAAGTATGACATGTTAGTCTGTTCTATAGAGGACAACGAAAACTCCCGTGAGGCTTCCCAACTATCAACAGGTTTGTTTGAATACTTATTTATCTTTTGACGTTTGTGGATTTATTTTTTATTTAAATATCATTTGGATTTATAAATATCCAGAAAGAAGGCAACCTTGTCTTTTAATGTTTTCTCGAATAAAAAAAAATTTGGCAGAAATTGGATCATTTATCCAACCTCAACCACCAAAGTATAATAAGGAAAATCGCGATACGGATGAAGTCAACGTTTTAGCATGTATAGAGGCAACGCCTTCACAATCATGCAGAGTTCTAGAGCAGGAAATTGGTGTTCCCAAGACTCGTGTCCATAGAATATTGACCAAATATAAATTTAAGCCATACAAGAATAAACTTGTTCTCCATTTGCATCTTGGGGATGCAGAACGTCGTTTATTGTTTTGCAACTGGTATTTGGAACAAATTCGTATTGGTAATAACTTTGCTAGGTTTATAATATGTTTCGACGAGGCTTACTTTTCGAGTACAGGTATTTTAAACAGGCATTTGTTCCAAGAAAATCATTATGTGCTGTTCGAAAGAGAACAACAGGGTCGATTTGGATTTAGGGAATCTTGTTTTATTTTGGGGAAACAAATAGAATACAGAATTAATGAAGTCAATCTTACAGGGAATAGATATCTTGAAATGTTGCAAGATGTTATTCCTATGTTACTAGACAATGTTCCGTTAGCTCATCTTAATAGGATACATTTGCAACAGGATGGCGCGCCCGCACATAATGCTGTAATTGTTCCACCTTTTTCAAACAATCATTTCCCGCAAAAGTGGATCGGTACTCATGGACCAATTAGATAGCCTCTACGTCACCTGACCTATCCATGCTAGACTTTTTCTACTTGCAGAATAAGGTTTATAGTACCCGTCATCGGACAATAGATGAACTACTTAATGCCACCAATGCGGCATTTCAAAACTTGCAAAGACGTTCCATAATTATTTTAAATGCTTTAAAAAGAATAACAGTATGTCAACATTGCGTTCGGGAAAATGGCCACCATTTTGAGCAGGTGAAAAAAAAACAATATTAAGAGGTTAATATTGTTTTTCAGTTTTATTCTGCCTTAAAATTGATTTAGCTTTTTTAAAATTTCTATGTTTGTAATATCCTAATATAATTAACTCACGATCTAGTAATAATTCTAATGCTATATAATACACCCTGTTATTACACAGATTTTGTGAAATCATAGATTTTAGGTTTATTATTTAAAATACAGATCCATGCATTATATATTTTTGTAAAGCTTATAAAATTTCCAATCAAATAAAAGAAAAATATACAGGGTGTCCCTTTAAAAAACCATAAGTTTTATTTATAGCTAAAAATAGACAGCTTACAGCAAAAATATGACTACACCGCTGGATTCTACGTAAAAAACTGTATAAGAAACATTTTTTACCTTTGCCATACATTAAAGTATAAATGAGATACAAGGGGGGTCCCAAAATGCAATATTTTCAATTTCGCCCTGTATCTCAGAAATGTAGCGGGCTATGAAAATTTTGTTTATACCAGAGTTCTCACAAAAAAGTAGCACGGTACTGTGAAAACCGCAACTCTGTATCTTTACTCGTAAGTGAGATACCCCAAAATATCATCGAAAATGGAACACACTGTAAATGAGCAAAATGTAGAAAAAGTGAAGCGAAAAAATCAATCGTATCTTGCCTAAATACTTGTCAAAATTAAAACATTATATATACAGGGTGTCCCAAAGTTCTGGTCTCGCACGATTGAGCAGTTATGGTAGAAGTGGTGAAAGTTGTACCATAAACGAACATATTCTGAAAATATTGACTATATAGGGTGTTCCAGAAATGTTGGCTATATTAACTTAATTTTTTTTTAATGGAACACTGTATTTTATTACACATTTGAATTTCAAGATTCAAGAGCTTTTTAAAAATATATAGTTTTATATGGGCAATAGTGTACAAAAATTATCCCTAATCTGTCACCCTGCCAGTCACTAAATCTAGTAATGTGTAAAGATTTGTTCATTTGGTTAATATTGTGAGGTTATTAGGTTTTTAGAAAACAGGTTAGATTGGTATTTGGTATGTCTTGTAATAGAGTGAAGCAAAACTCCAATTAAAGGATATCTCAAAATTTTTAAATGGAACACCCTGTATATTGTATTGTCATTTGTTAGCGATTGCATAATATTATTGATGTATTTTTTTTTCATTTTAACAAATGTTCAAAATGCCTACTGTTTACTTCTAAGCACTTGTTTTTTCTTTTAATTGGAGAATTTGCAATTTATACGGATGAAACTTATACTTCTTTATCACTAATTTTTTTACTAATATCTAACTGGTTAGGTATTCACATATCGAACAATACAGTGTCGATCTTGTATGATGGCATTATCAATTACCAATGAATTTCGAACTTAATTAACAATTTGGGAGTGGATGGAAAGAAAAGGGCCACGTATTTCATTCCCTCTCCAAGGGGGAGGAGGGTGGAATGCATGCTTGAGCTTTCCGAGCTCCTTCAGCCACAATCATGGATTCCCTGCATACATACATACATTACGTATATATGCATGGTGGGTTGAAGGATGGGTGTGGTAACGGAGTTAGGGTTCTGAGGGGGAAAATACTACCGCAGCATTCGCCTAAGCAGCCGCACATGGTGTGTATGTACGCAGTGACCATGACGCTACATGCGTATGAGGAAAACCAGATGAAAAAATTTCATATAATGTAAACGGTAACGGGAATCGAGCCCATTACCTTCCCAATGCTAAGCAGATCGTGTCATCACTGCTCTACCAGCTCGGTACAATTCGGTAGTAACTATTGCAGCAAATGCATTTCTTATTCTTATGCTCATATTTAAAAATTCATAGAAACATTCTCTGTTGCTACCTTAAGGTGCGCTATGGAGTAATGACAAATGTCAAATACTGTGAGTTAAATGGTTATTATATGTAACAATCATTTCAGTAGATTATTACATCAATTTAGATTCTTGATAATAGTTAATTAATTTAAAAAATGAATTTTACAAAAGAAGAAATGGTGGACATGGTATTTGTATTAGGTGAACGCCAACGAAATAGCTTGCTTGCGTCAAGATTCTATCGTATGCAATATCCAGATCGAAGGCATCCAACTGAAAAAGCATTTATACAACTTTGTGAAATGTTTCGTATAGTAAACATAATGTTCCAAATAGAGTAAATACTGAAGATAACGAATTTCTGATAATGGAATCTATGATACAAGAGCCACACTTTAGCGTTAGAACTGTAAGTGACCAGTTAGATATTAGTAAAAGTTTCGTACATATGGTCATAAGGAAGTATAAGTTTCATCCATATAAAGTACAAATGCAGCAATGATTGCTTGTTACAGATTATGGTAAAAACAGAGGAATTTTGTAATTGGTTTAGAGTTAAAGTGCAGACTCAACCAGACTTTTTAAAGTATGTTTTGATTTCAGACGAAGCTACATTCCATAAGAATGGCTTCATCAATAGACACAACTTTCATTATTATTGTGTTGGAAGCCTGAAAGGTGATTTTTTAAAAAGCAATTACAGCCATTATTAGAAGACGTTCCAGTAAACATAAAAAAATAAAAGGGGGTTTCTACTAGACGGGGCTTCAATTCATTATGACAGAAGAGTTCGGCGATTTGGGACAATTCAAGTCGAACTACTAGATAAGGTCAACCTGTCATTCGAACAGTGATTTAGGACGTGTATCGATCAGAATGGTGGTGTATTCAAACATCTGTTACAAAAATTTGCTTATTGTATCCATTCTTCTCATAAAGTGTTGATTTTTAAAATGTTTGCCGTTATACTAAATAAAAAATTAACCATGGTACTGGCCTACTTGATTTTACCAAAATTCTTACAATTCTGAACCCGGCCTTAATTCAGACGTTCATTGTTAAAACCTTGAGAAATATTCATAATTTGCCAGACAAATCTTATATCAACGCTAAACTTACCAAAATGCCATCGAATGGTGAAAAAATAAATAGGGCGTTCCATTTGAAAAATTGTGAAACTTTTAATGGCGAGCCTTTTAGAAATATACATTGCTTTCTTCACAGTGATTTATTTTTATTAGTAACTCTGGAATAGAAGAAGATACACCTATAATGATTTATGCAAGCTCGCATTATTTTTGTACAAGGAAACTAAAATTAAAAATATACTGGGTATTCCATTTAAAAAAACAAAAGTTTTGTGCAGCACTCTTAGTAGGACACCCTGTATATATTGAAAATATTTTTAAATTGTGCACCAAAAGCATAACTACTAGATGGCAAAAACCGCAAATCGATATATTGAATAGTAAACAAGCTATGGACCTATTACAGAAGAGTGGGTTACCCTGTATACAAACACACACACGCACACGCACACGCACACGCACACGCACACGCACACGCACACGCACACGCACACGCACACGCACACACACACACAATACAAAATATATATATATATATATATAATGTATATATATATATATATATATATATATAAATTTATATAAATTAAATGAATCTCGACCGTTTATTATAAACAATGAAGATGGATACTCTTGAGGGCTCGGTCAATCAATAAAACTACTAAATCACCATGCCAACGTTTCGAAAATTATATTTTCATTTTCAAGGCTAAGTGACAATTTAAAATAATAATTTCACAATTGTATTTTTCATAAACAACATATAAACCTTAAAACCTGATGATCAATTCAGTAAGCAAATAAAATTATTAGGTGTAACATATATGTATGTATATATATATATATATATATATATATATATATATATATATATATATATATATATATAAGAAACTAGTTTCTTCGAAGGAAATCTTGATTTTAAGAACTATAAAATATGAATAGATACAATATTTAACAAAAACACTTTAAAATTCGGAAGCATGAGGTTATGTGTAGGGAAGCCTGATATCGATTGAAAGACAATTAAATTTTTTCATAAGTGAGAGAAACAGGAACGGTCATTCCAGAGTTTATAAACCATGTAGAGGAATGTGGAGTGTGCCCATTTTGTACGACAAGAGGAGATTCCTACTACATATTGATAATGTGAATGAGCAAACCAAGTATTCCTAGCAGAAGTGGCCATTGTAATACCGGTGGTACAAAGAAAGAATTGAAACGATTCTTCTATGCTCAAGGGACTGTATCTTTAAAGTTAAGAATGGGTCATTTATAAGCCTAACAGCTCTTCTTTGAATATGATCAACGATGTCGAAAGCATATTGTGGAACACAAAACCAAAGATGAGAATTATATTCTAGATGCGGTTGAATTTGGGCCTTATACAGCAGAAAGATTTGTCAGGAGGTAACGTACTGCTTCAATTTGTACAAAAAGTCTAATTACGAGCAGTTGATTTAGTAGCTGATATAAAATGGTTAATCTATGATAGACTTGAAAGTTTAGTCATTTCCAATCTAAAAATATGTAACAATGAGTTTTGTTAGCACTAAATTTAACTAGATTAGATTACTTCCCCATTCAAGGATACTTTGTCTTGATTTGAGATAGAAGGTGGATTACCATTACGATGTCGTTGAAGAAATAAGATCATCTATGTACAGGCGCTTTAACTGATTCCCGTGGCGCGCCCGCGTTAATGCTAACATCTTTTGAAAAGAAGTCATCAACTACGACACGTATTCGTCTTTTATCAAGGAAACTAAAAACCCAGTAGATGAGCAGATCAGTTAACCCGAACAAGATGAGCCTATGCCAAACTTGGCCAAATGCCTTTGAGATATCTAACTACAACTGTTTCAGCGGATTGTTCTAATATATTGTTCCAAACTTGAGTTACATATAAAGACCGCCTCTTGGACGACGCGACATAAAACCGTGCTGGTAATCCCTAACGATTTGTTTGATTCGAGGAAACAGAGTAATTGCTGATTGATGGCTCTTTACACGACTTTAGACAAAATAGAAGTGATAGAAATGAGACGGAACGTTTGCTAATTTCCATGCTGAATGAAATTTCGATTTCGATTAGATCCTAGAGAGGACTGCTACTACGGGGGAACATTTCTTTAAGACAATAGCTGGGATACCGTCTGGGCCAGTCGCCTTATTGGGATTAAGTCTACTGATGATCGATTCTAGTCGCTTATATCGAAAATGAATTGGTTTCATAGCGTACGAAGAAGAGATGGCTAGGGGCACATCTTTTCCAGAATCATTAACACAAGAGTTTGATGTAAATAAATCCACAAAAAATTGACTTTATCTACAGAATCAGCAAATCCAGATCCGTCAAATGTGTCACGGGGGAAAGATATGCCAACGTTTTTTTCTGGTGGCTTTAGCCAAAGACCAAAATTTACGTCTGCCTAAAGGAGTTGTAGCTAGTTCATTGCATGAATATTAAACCGAATTAATGTTATAGGCATTGGGATATCGCAAGATAGAAACTGAGACAGGAGATAATCAACTTTTAAACTAAGGTAATTGAATAAATCTTGAAAGTTACTGTCATTGGGAGACCTATAAATGCAGCAGTAAAATTTCACAAATTTACGACCAGAATGTTTGAACCATATCACCACCATATCTCTTACAAGAGATGTTGTCCTTCAAATAGGCACACACTCCTCCTTTGCACCGAAAGTTAGACTGAAGATTGTATTGGAGAAATTGCCGAATGAATTATAGTTCTCAGATAGAAACAAAATGTCAGGTTGTAACTGTTCAAGATATTGGTGAAGAGGAATAAAATTATACCCGATAAGGCGGATGTTACAATAATGGATCCCAGACATCCGAACGGGGCAGGATTTTGCGTCCAGTATTTTTTACGCTAGAAACCACAGCCATTTTTTGTAAAATTTTGGACTTCTAATCCGGTAGGAAGACAGTGAGAGCGAAAGCAAAAATAGGATGACAATGGATTAAAGAAAGGGTGACCTGGTGTTCTTAGCGAGCTCAGAAAATCTGAGAACCAATATTAAGAAGCCCATGGTAAGGGTGGTGATACCTCCACATTGTGATGGGGTAAACATGCCACCTACCTTTCATAATTAGCGTAAAAGTTTTAACAGTGCAGGGAGATTTGTTCTTAGTATTTTCCCAATCGTTGGTTGTAATAGTCTAAAATTTTTATCACTTTAAGTGAGAAAACGGATTTTCTGATCAACCGTGGGACGGGAAAGTAAAAAATAACCTAACTGTTTTAAGTGCAGTTTTTTTAATATCACGACCTCAAAGTAGTAAAGTTATGACTTTCCTCAAGAAAAAAGGTATTCTAGTTTCATTTTGTTAGTATGCACGGTTTTCGACTAAAACAATTACAATGACTGCGTTACCAAAGCGAGCATTGGATAATTCAAATTTTCAAGCTGTCCCGCAAAAAAAATAAATCATAAATAATAACCATAAAAATCTTGTGTACGGTTTTTGCAATGGCATCGCCCTTGCCGCGGTACGAGAATGTCGACAACAATTTTTTCAATGTAGAATACTTGGGTATAGAACATTTTCATTAGTGCACAAAAATTTAATAGAAAATGAATCCTTTCAACGTGTGAGGGGACAATGTCGGTAAATGAGAGCTCCTAACTATGAAAATACCTGTCAAGAAATTGAACAAGATCCATAAGTAGGCCCAAGATCACTTGCTGCAATAACGAATATACCCAGATCAACTGTAATGAAAATTGTTCATTTTAGCTAGGAAGAATGACCCAAATGTAGGGACTTTATCCATTCCACTATCAAAGAGTGCAGGTCTTCAAACTAGAGAATCTTTAACAGTTTGGCCTATGGATTTTAAATAATTTAAATGTCAGTTTTTGTGGTCTGATCAACCAACGTTTCAAAACAGATTTTCTATCAATTTATGGGCTGGAATGTTTGGAAGCCAATTAACTGGCCCTATTGAGATACCGACTCGTCTTAATGCTGATCGATACTTACTTTATTAGAATATGAACTTCCTGACTTATTAGATGATGTACTGTTAGATGTACGCCAAAGGCACTATTTTCAACATGATGGAGCATCAGTTCATTCTAGTAGACGAGTACGAAATTGGTTAGATGAAAATTATCCAAGAAGATGGACCGATAGCCTAGCAAGTGGAATCTCCGGACTGAATCTACTGGATCATTATTGATGGGGCTATACAAAAAGTCTTGTCTATTCAGCTGAGATTGATAATTTAGAATCGTGTTAGGGAATAAATGTAGCTAGTAATATGATACGTCAAAATCATTTCCAAACGCTTCGTGCCTCCCAAGCTGAACAAAATGGAAACGTATACGAGCAACTATTCTATTAGTAACGACTGAGAAACGTTTCCTTATTACATACGTAGTTCATTAAATTTCTATTCTTATGGACAAATTTAATTTTTCCATATTATTTGTAGCAACTACCACTATTTTTTTATTAAACAATTATTACGTACGCATCAACATACTTACTCCCATGGTTGCTATATACGACGGACGTCCGGTTCCTAAGCTACATTTATTAATTACATACAGACTATTTATAAACATATACCATGTATGATTTATTTGTTTTCCGGCCACCTTGAAAAATTTGTACTATCCAATGCTTGCTTTGTAGCTTCTTACTTTCCGTATTTGTACAGCTGCGAGGAAAGTCGTAGTATAACAGTGTAAATACGAATAGTTGGCCCCAGGGAAGAGTAGAAAAAATGAACAGAAAATATGATTATATAAAATTAATTCAAAAAGGAAATGTTTATGCAATTTTCCACGCAAAGTGCTGGCTTTTTTGACAGATTGGACAGAAGCAACGCGTTCCGCAGCGTTTTTTAGCTTTGGTACACATTCGGCAATGCTTTGTTGGATGTAGTTGTATTTCGGTAGGTGGAAAGTGTGAAGCTCTTACGCTCTATGTTTTTTTGAAACTGGTCCAATCTGTTCTACAATCAACGCGTTGATGAATGCTTCTCTAAACTTTAAACGTTTTACTTGAGAAGAAATTGCGTTTTGAAAAAGTTTGCGCTCGTATATCTTTGGTTAGGCATCTGATATCATCTATTTTTAGTAGGTTGTTATGCCTAAAAAATAGAAAACCTCGGTTCTCTTCTTCTTGGAGAGAAACTTGTCGGTGGCAGTAAAATACTAGGGAGTCGTTATCGACTCCAATCTTACCTAAAACGTTATCAGAGCGGCGGAAATCACGCTCGCGGAACAAGGCACGTAAAACGGAACACGAACTCTAACGCGGACGTTAACAGGACACATGACTGTTAAAGTACATCTTGAGAGAATAGGAAAACTACCAGGAGCCCTCACCTGCAGATTCTACATTCAATAACCTAAACCCGTTAACACAAGCAAGGCCTCCTTACTGAGAAGAGGACACACGGGCGTTAAAGTACACCTTGAGAGGATATGAAACCTAACAGGTTCTGCAATGTAGAAGCTGAAACCGTTATGCACATTTTGTACAACTGCGTTGCGCTGGCTAAGAAAGGACAACGCATTTTCGGATATCTACTCCTGGAATCGGAAGATTACCAATGAGAGACCTACGTGATATGTTACAGGGACTCCACATTACGGATTGGTTGGGAGGTCAACTAGGGAGAACACAATAAACCTGAATGGCTGCAGTGTCGTTGGAACAACAAGAGACGAGTACTGACAGGAAGGAAAAAAACAAAATCCTTACTGATTATTTTGTATGTATGGGAGAGTGGGGATATTTGATCCCTTATTCTATTTTTTTAATAAATTTCAAATCATAACGGAACATTTTGATTTCCATGAACACTATTTCTTTTTAGCAACCTTTACACAAGCATTGATACTCTTGCCGTCGTAAAATATTTCTTCTTTACAGAGAAAAAAAGCTTGTACCAGGCATGCTTCAACAGTGATCAAGTGTCCCCATGCCAGGGAGAATTGTTCCTCTTTTTTGGGAGACTTGATCCCTTCATCGGGTTTCAAGAGTTTTTTTAAATAAATTTTGATTGAGGGAAATGAAATTGGCAAATTAATGATAGTATTTTTAATGAACTAATACGAAACAATAGAAGCTTAACCAATGGAAACATTGGGGAATTTGATATTGAAATTGTAGTGTCCACGTATTATATAAGGGACTGGCAGTCCTTTTCTTTAGAATCGCACACTTTAAAAAATTCGCCTTCCTCTACCTCAGTATCTTCAATCACGTCAAATGGATTAACGTCATCCAAACTGTGCCCGCTAGCCTCCTCATCTTCTGAACTGTCACTTTCCAGTTTCTCCTCTTTCTTCTTTCTGGGTTTAATAATCTCCACCTTCTCTCTTTTTGTTAAATTCTTCTTAACAGTTAATCCCTCGTTTTCACGCTCCGCTTCCAGTTCGTTTTTTTGCGGGGTGTCCGTTATAATCCTGCATCGAGCCCGCTTGTGGCCTTTTGTTGGATTATCAACCCTCTGTGGTTCCTTCGGGAACGGTCGAACCTCCACTGGAGTTACCGGCGTTGGGGCAAAATTGGTGATTGGCGACTGGGATTGATGCAACGTGTAACAACTCTTTTTTGTGTTGTATAAAATATACCTCAATTTAGGATTTTTCCTTCATTTAGTTTTAAATACAAGAAAATTTTAATTAATGAGATATTGGTATGAGGTAGGCAACTTAATTTGCATATCTTCATAGTGCATTCTTTCGTAAAGGTTTATAATCCTGCTTTCAATTTTTATTCATTTCTTGTCTGATATATAACGCGTCGGCGTTAAGTTATTCTGTTTCTATCTTGTGCGCAGGACCGCATCATCTACTTCGAAATCCTCCATTTTCACTTCCTGTTTAATGTCGAAGCATGAAGCTGCTTCTTTTTGATTTTATCTAAATTTTTGTGAAAGCGCCATCAATTTGGTAGTAAGATATATTTTTAATACATTTACATAAAATTAAAGCATTTTGTTCTTTTTAGGCGTTTTTTTTGGGTTTTCTTTACGTATTTTTTACCAATTTTTACTTTAATTGTACGTTTATCATTAATTCAATTTACAACGTAATTGAATTTTAAGTACATATTTGATTTTATGATTGCAATTTTTTGAATGGATACTTCCATATAATGCAATAAGAAGTGGATTTAACAGTTTTAAGAAGAAAGTTATACGGATTTTTTTAAAGATAAATTCAGTTTGGGGTGTGGCTGATAATATTATGTCAAGATTGCACCATGATGACGTAAGAATGACTTCATCCTGTTAACCTCTCCGTAATCATATTTAGATACCAGAGGTTGTCAAAAAGAAAAGTTTGTGTACAAAATTTCTAAGGTATTTATGTAGTGTTTTATTTAGTATTTTAAGCATAATTTTAAGACCTTCATTATTTCATCATTGCATTTATTATTCAATAAACATAGTCTTTATATTGTTATTTTTTTACATTTTTGTAAAGTCGGTTTAATTGTTCCGACGTTAAAAAAAAACAATTTGGCGCTCGAGATAATTTCATTCATTTTTTACATCCTTTATTATTGATGGTAAGTGGTAATTAAGCAAATCATTTTATTTGAACCGGCCCTATTAATCTACCGACATGAGCCAAAGGCACAATTATAAATGGTGTAAGGTATGTATTTTTTTGGAGAATTTATTATTTCATTAACCTATAATTACTTCTTATTATTCAAAATTTATTATACGTTACACACATTATTTGATTACAAACTGACTAGATGGTCCAGGTTGAGGACTAGATGATGGTGCTGAAGGCAATTCTGCACAGGATCCAATTCACCTTCCAATGAATTTGGTCTGTGTGCTACTAAACTAGTGTAAAACTCGTCCGCTCTAACAATATCAGAGTTGAAACGGGAAATTCCAGATACTCGGAAACCACTTAAGATATTCGCTAGCGAAAACGTTTTGTGATACGCGTGCCCTTTGCGGACCCGCGATGTCATGAATTGTTAAATTCTTCCCTGGATGATTGGTCATCCAATCACATGCAGCGGAGTTGTAGTATGTTTTCAGTTGCCCAAAAATGGCCCGACCACAGGCTGTAGCTTATGCGACGTATGTGGTGGCAGCGTTAAAAGGACCAGACCATTGGCTCGGATAAAACTTATGACTTCAATATTGACATGACTATCATGATTATCGAGAATTATTAAATGCTTGTTGTCCGGACTGTAGTTGGAGTGTTTCGAAAAGTGTTCCAAATACCTCAAAGAGTTCTCTTTTGTCATCAACCCAGATGGGTGGGTAACTCCTGTAGAGCCTGGTGGTGTACCTAGAATCATGCGATCTTGCCAGTTTATTCGTGGTAAAATAAGAAACGGGGGAACATGATTGCCACAAGCGCTTACTGCGGAACACACTGTTACCAGTGTCTCCCTCTCACCTGATGTCACTTTTGCTACCTGTTTAGCACCTTTCTCTGCGGAGGTTATCACGCCAGTATCGTCAAGATTCCATATTTTCTCAGGTGTAAACTGTTGTTTTTCAATTACAGCTCTAAGTTTCTCAAAAAAGATATTCACTGTATGTTTTTTAAAAGCCGTGTTTCGCGCTAGGCTAGTCCTGACCTGATCTTTTTTACGTCCCAAGACGAAGGCTTGTTTTTCTGATTAGCTGTGGCAAATTCATAGGCCGCTTATCGAAGCTCCACTAGTGGTAAACCATAATTCAGACGATATGTATGGAGAAGGTAGTCAGCAAGTTGTTTTTCGTCTTCGTCAGTAAAAATCTGTGCCTTTTTGAACCCGGGCAAGCGATCTTCTCCCCTTCTAATTAGCTCCTTGTTTCACTGCCTCTTCGCACCCATCTTTTGGTTTGCATTTATTCGGCATCTGCAAGGAATAATAGAAAGCAAAACATTACCAAAAAAGCGGTAACTACAAAGAAGACTTGATCCCGGGATCACGTCTCCGCTAGGTGGAAAGGATCAACTCTTCCGCTTATACAACAATCTAAAATGGCGGTGGAATTCGGTAACGGATCAACTCTTCCGCTTATACAACATATCTCTAAATTAACAATTTAGAAAACAAAAAGGTTATATGAAAATGCTCCTAAGAAATAGCATAAAACTGTCATGGCAACATAAACTTAGCATCATTAATAAAGCGTGAAAAACAAAGGAAATATTACTTACCGTACAAAATGTTCCACACCACGAAAAATAAAATCCTCTACAGAACTAAAGAAATCAGTCGCAACGCCACTGAATGTCGTTTAGTTACTAACGGCTGATGTAATATAATCATTGATGCCAACGAAATATTAAAAAAATTGCTTGCCCGCGAAATTCAAAGGGGGTGATCAAGTCTCCCTCGAGATCAAGAATCCCTACTTTCCCCTGATAACTAAACCACCTTCAAGGATATTGTTTTACGTAGATCAAATCAAGTTTGGAAGTTCGAATGATCAAGTAGTTTAAATGAAACACCTTTTTTATTTAACTTTGAAGCTTTATTAACAAAAAATGTGATTGATTTAAAATTTATCTTTTTTCACAATCACAAATAACCCCTGACAAGAAGTACTTAAAAACAGAATTAAATAGGTTGAAATAGATGCTAGGTATTGTGAATTAAAAAACGAAAAGGTTAACAATTACACTAAATAAGGTAATTACTCAATTATTACGTGTTGAACTTATAATGTAATTCAATAATCTAAGCATTTTATAACGTGCAGTAATTCCGCTTTTGCTATAAACTTACATTAAATTTATCAATGCAGTTAATACTGTACATAATAAACCAAATGGTTTCATGTTACCAACACCACCCAACTGATCTAACCGTAATTGGTTTTTCAATTCTTCAGGCAAATCTACATAAACCTTATTCACTCCCAATTTAGATATCAGTTCACGAAGAGGTTCAATTTCAACATCATCTCCGTTACCATTCCATAAAGTCAATGTAGAATCAGAAACGTTATTAATAATCTTTTCTAGTTGTTCGGCACTTTGTGCAGCTATTCCGGCACGCACTGGAAATGTGATTGGATGAGTAATTTCGTTAGTTTGAATAACCTCAATCATTTTATCAATATGCTCATCTGTATAGGATGCATTTGTTACATTTCCTCCATATAACGTTTTCCAGCCAATTGAAAGTGTTGCAGTGTTAAATTTTTTTGCAATTCTAACAAAGCGAACGGGATCTACTGGGGTCTCCGTAGTATTTAATGGTCCAGGAAGAATATCTGCATTAAGCCAAAGCGGATATGTGATCTGCAAGTTTGTAATGCATAACTCGTTAAATGATTGTAACATACCTTTGAGTAAATTTTTTCTAAAATTGGTGATGATTTATTCATTGCGTGGATTGTTTTGAAATCTAGTTTAATACCTTTTTTCGAATTGGAATTTGTGTTATAATCTTGAACTGTTTGTAGAAAGTTTTCTAGGGAGAGGTCAGAATTAGTTGCAGGGGGATGTCCCATTATCGGAATTAAATCAGGTTCATCATTCAGAGTGCCAATTAGAACATCAGCTTCTAACATCATTACGGTATCTGCATAAGAATGTTTTTAATTATAATGCTTGGGATTAAGATAAATGAAATTTACCATTTAACGCAGTTTTCAGAAGCGATTGTGAATTTACAGCATGTGCCCATATTATAGCCGTTAGATTGCCATTGATATCAGGAAAGAAATCAGGTGTCGGATCTGGGCTTGCTAAAGTGAATACCACTAAAATATATCAAGAATTACATTGCGTGCTTTTAACCGTAATAGCATTAATGTGTTACTTAATGACATTGAACTAAATGTATAGGTGGATAATTAATATTGATTATGGAATATTTCGAGTGAGTGAAATTTGATCATGATGACATGCATTTTTGCTATTACTTATCAGGTGTTTTCTGCAATAGAAATTTTTGTATGGCTATAATATTTACATATAATATATAAATGAAAAATGCATTTAGCTAATTACAGTGTAAAAATTGGTCATCTGTGACTTACCACAATTAATAAAAATGTATAAAAGTGATTTGTGCTTCATAATTTTCATTACTTAATTATCTATACACTTGCTAATTGACTAACAGTAGGTTTTATATACAAGCCAACGAAGTTAAATAGTGAATGTATACTCAATGAGTAACGTATATTTAACCAGTCCATTAGTAATTTGTAAATAATCTTTGTACATACCATATTTTTATATAAATTGATGTTATCATTAAAGCGATTATCCCTATCAAGATATACAGCTCAATAACCATTATCCTTTGACCCAAAAAATTAACCTTTATAATTCATTACATATTCTCACCTAATAAAAACAATACTACGGTTAATATCAACGTCTTAATATTTAGTTTGGTGAAAATGAAAAACGTAATTCTGTTTTTGATGCATTTTGTCATTAAAATTTAAAAAAATGTATAGTGTTAATATTTAAATACAATTATAATAAGGAATTTAATTAGCGTTAATGAAGCTAAAATTTAAAGTAAAGTTTGGACAATTTTGGATAAGTTGTTTTCATATTTTTCTTATTAAAATGTTATTTATTAGATATTAAGAGGATGGAATTTTTGAACTTACTATTTACTAATTAATATTTAATACAATCCAAAAAGACAATTTTTGAAATGTTTTGATCTACTGATGTGTACATTGGAACTACTAAATTTGCAAATTATCTACTTGGGTCTTTGTATTTTCTTCTATTATACACTTAGACAAGGAATAATCTAAGATTATACACCATCTTACGTGCAATACTGTTCAGAGTACTCTCAAAAAATATTCGTGCACGAGTAAGAGTACAATGAGTAAGAAGCTGTACCGGGTCATCAGTTAAAAAAGGGCGTGGGGTACCCTTGGAAAAGAAATATACTTATGTAAGAAAAATTGTTAACAATCTAAAATGGCGGTAGAATTCGGTAACAGAAACGAGGGCTTGCGGAAGATCACTGGGAATGCACGTAGTTGTAAACTTTACATTTGTGTTCGCTGTAAACAAATGGGCCTGCACAATAGTCAAATTTGGAAGGTACAAATTTGGAAGGTACAACGGCCTGGTTTATGAATCGACCACAGAAAACAAAACCATTAAATTAATAAACAACTTAAAATAAGGAAATAAATTGCTTAGCTTTAACGGGATTCTCATTAGGTTAAATAGGTCAAGTACGCCGCTGAAACTCTCAATTCGCCAGATTTCGCACATATGCCAAACAACGTGACTAATTATTAAATTCTTTTTGGTTATTACTAATAGTAATAATGAACTATGACAGTCATTTGTTTTCACGCAAAATTATGTATAATTACAATTGTTTAATTACAAGAAAAAAAACCTAGTGAACGATTTAAATCCACGAACTGTACATCTCCACTCGATGCGAATTGATGTAAATTTTATGTAAAAAGTAACTTTTATATTTTACTGTCAATATTAACAATAACCAATGAAAATATATTAGTCACGTTGCTATGGAATGTGTCCTCGATAGTTCAATTGGAAAAGCCTACTCTAGTAAAGTGGAGGTTGTGGGTTCAAGTCCCACTCGAGTTAATCCTGTACTGTATGTACTTTAAAGTTAATTTTAAATAAACACAGTACGCACACGCACACACACACACACACACACACACACACACACACACGCACGCGACGCACGCGCCACGACGCACACACACACACACACACACACACACACACACACACACACACACAACACGCACAACACAAGACACAAGACACACAGACACACACACACACACACACACACACACACACACACACACACACACACACACACACACACACACACACACAACACACACACACAGACACAGACACAACACACAGACGCCAGACGCAGACACAAGATACAGACCACAACACACAGATCAGACACAAACACACAGCACACAGACACCAGACACCAGACCACAGACACACAGACATCAGACACCAGACACAACACACAGAGACACAGCACGCAGAGACGAAGACACGCGGACACGCAGACACGTAGACACGCAGACGCGCAGACGCACAACGCACAGACGCACAGGCGCCATACGCACAGGCGCACAAACGCACATACGCACAGACGACACAGCACACACACACACACACACACACACACACACACACACACACACACACAATATATATATATATATATATATATATATATATATATATATATACAGGATGTCCACAAACTCTTTTCACAAAGGAAAACTGCATATTCTAGAGCTGAGTTTATGTCGATTTAACGTAAGTTACCTTAATACAAAATACTTCCTAAGAGAGCTGGAGGTCTTGGAAGATGGCGCCTAACATCGGTTTAATTCAAATACCTTCAAAATAGTTTCCTTTAAATGTTCTGTACATTTATACATTTTTTAGTGGAATATGCCCAATCGTATGGCGTAAATATTATTTTTAGTTGCACTCATAAGCGGCTCGTTTGGGCGGGCATTGGACATTGTTATTCGTAAGTATTTTGTTTTTCAAAATTTCGCAATTTTCGATTCTTTCATACAAGAATGATACTCTTTCTGAAGTCGCTATGACGCACCGTTTTCGAAATAAATCGATTTCAACTTTTCGTGTGTTAATCATATTTTATAAAATTAACTAACGAATTCCTTTACAATTATGAAAGATGGCTATGGAAAATAAACAAAATAACTATTGCGTGAACGTCAAAATAACTAGTAATTACAGATACTAGTTGAGGTTAAAGTATCAAATAATTTTTAAGCGAAAGATTTTTATTGTTTAGTTACATTACTGTAAATACAAAAGTTGAATATTTGGTTTCGTTTAGTAACGAAGAATGTGTCGATATGCATTTAGTTTACGGCGAAATGCAATGCAACGCTCGGGCAGCATCACGTAGATATGCAGATAAATTTCCAGGCAGAAGACATACTGCTCCTAAATCAGCGGGAAGACATGCTGATGTAATGGAAGAATATCAGATGATATTTTAATGGAAATTGAGTACAATCCCGAAATAAACGTAAGAAGGTTGGCTGCAATGTATCCCAATGTGTAAAATCTTCTGTGTGGAACTTTCTACATAAGGAAGGCTTGTATCCTTTTCATTTCAAAAAGTCCAGGCCTTGCAAGCAGGTGATTTTCCTGCTCGTGTTGATTTTTCCAATTGAATGCAAAATAAAGGAATCAAGACCAAGATTCTTTTCTAATATTATGTTTTGTGATGAAGTCGCTTTTGCAAAAGATGGAATTTTAATATGCACAATGCACACTATTACTCCTATGTTGATGAAAACCCTCATGCGATAAGGAAAAGTAAACATCAGGAAATTTTTAGCATTAATGTATGGATAGGTGTTCTTGGTGATAATTTGCTTGGAACTGTAGAATTGCCTAATCGTTTAAACGGCGAAGAATATCTTGACTTTGTACAAAATACTTTACCGGATTTATTAAATGACATTAATCTGAATATTCGGCGGAACTTGTGGTTTTACATGATGGTTGTCCGGCTCACTATAGCAGAACTGTTCGTACTTTTTAGATAACAATTACCGAGAGCGATGGATCGGAAGAGGCGGTCCGGTTGTTGGCCAGCAAGGTCTCCAGATTTAAATTCTTGCGATTTTTGGGGAAGAATTCAGGAAGCCTGCGACGAATTTAGAAACAATAGGGAATTTTTGCAAAATTCGGCAATCTTTACATAAACGAATAGATTTGTGTATAGAAACAGATGGTCGTCATGTGGAGCATATTTTGTAGATTCAGTTTTGTGTTTCATGCTTTCAGTTGTTATTTTAAATTTTTTTATTATTAATTGTGTCAGCAACATTTTTTTTATTAAAACGATTATTTTTACCTGAGTTTATTTCTTACTTTCTAAAGCAAAATTAATTTATGACATGAGAGCAGTTTGACGTTCACGCAATTGTTATTTTGTTTATTTTCCATAGCAATCTTTCATAATTGTAAATGAATTCGTTAGTTAATTTTATAAAAGTATGATTAACACATGAAAAGTTCAAATCGATTTATTTCGAAAACGGTGCGCCGTAGCGACACTTTTTAATTTTATGTTAAAATTACGAAATTTTGAAAAACAAAAACTTATGAATAACAATGCCCAATGCCCCGCCCAAACGAGTCGCTTATGAGTACAACTAATAAATCATATTCACGTTACATGATTGGGCATATTCCACTAAATAAATGTACAGAACGCTATCATTTAAAGGAAACCATTTTGAAGACATTTGAATTAAACCGATGTTAGTGCCACCTTCCAAGAGCTCCAGCTCTCCTAGAAAGTATTTTGTATTAAGGTAATTTACGTTAAATCGACATAAAATCCGCTCTAAAATCTGCAGTTTTCTTTTGTGAAAAGAGTTTGTGGACACCTATATATATATATATATATATATATATATATATATATATATTATATATATATATATATATATATATATATATATATGATATGTTTAAGTGTTAAATATGATAATTATAAAGAAATGAAGTTCATAATGATGATTATAATAGGATTAGAATTAGTGTGATGAGATTAGATAAACATAGATGTAAGATCGCAAGTTACATTGGTACATAATAACATATAACTGAGTACATATGTAGTTGTACAGCACATTGTGAGCTAAATGAGTCAAGTTTTACCGTTATTGCACTTTAATCACGGTTGTACAAAATAAATTTCACATTAATATACTAAGTGACACCAGTAATAATCAATTTATTTGAACAATTTTGGTACACAAGCGTATTCGAGTTAGACTATGTAACGTGCCAATTATTGTCTGTCGTTACCTTAATTTATATTTCGAAATTAGCATTATTATTGATGAGTATATTTACATTACATTAGTATTTTTAAGCATTTCTATTTTCATTCAATAATAAAATTTTTATATCTCAATGTTTTCTCTTCAGTCTACATAATTACGAACGTCCCTGTGTATATTTTAGACATCCAATTTTAGTTCTATGCGCAACGTGAATTGAACACGCTTATGCATTTCTGGTTATTATGCCGTGCAGTTCAGACATTATCTTTTTTAAGTTTTACTTCCCTTTTATAAGGTATGTAAAGGCGTCTAATTACATTTTCTATATATTATATTTAATAGGGAATAAGAATACGGAATAAGAATAGGGAAGGAACAAGAAAACCGTTTATCTTAAGAAAAAGCTTTTATTTTGGTAATGTATCGTTGAGGAGCGTTGTATGACGTCACGAACAGTACTTTGTTAAAATGGCGAGATAATGCAATGTCATCTTTATGAACATAAATGGAGATACCTTTGTTTTGCATAAATCACATATGCTGTTATACATATTCTGCGTTCGTCGTTATATCAACAGCTTTCGTCGTTCGAATCTGCGTTCGTCGTTATATCTTTCAATGATTGCAGGGTCAACATTTTGCGCCAATTATCGAATGTTACCATATGCTACCGTTCGTCTAATTTTTATGTTGAAGACAGATGAAACTTATAGTGCTTACTTGTACGTCTCTGTTTCGTTTATTTGTACGTTAATTACAAATGGAAATTACCTTTACATTATCGTATATTTGTCTTGGAATTGGAAATGAAAGTTCTCAAGCTACAGTTCGTTTAAGACGAGATTAAAATATTTATTTTGTACAAGTAAGTATTTATCCTTTTAGTGCAGTTTAACTAAATAACAAATCAGTTTGTGTTATTTTGATACGGTTAAAAAAAAGGAACAGCTGAGTCCTGCTCCTGAAATAAAAACATTTGAGTTCATAACCTATCACAACTGTAATTTGTTGACATAGGTCAATACACGTTTCATTATTGAATACATGTTGAATAGACTGCATTTTGAATTTTAAGTAAACATAGATTGTTAGCTTATCTACAGTGTTTAATTTAGTAATTTTAAGATTGTAAGACCGTACAAGAAGTATCGTTTTAGTTATTTTATTCTGATATTAATCAGACATTTTGCTTTATTAAATGTACATATAAATACAGATGTTTAGTGCTTATTCAGATTACCTATTATGTTCTGAGATACAACCTTTCTCAATTTTTGTTGTATTTTATTTATTAAACCTATAAATTGAGTGGTGCCCAATAAAACGAATGCTAATACTGATTATATCTATGAAAAATTTCTGCTTTCCTTACACCTGGTGAACGAGTTCTTAATTTCAGTAAGTTTTATAAGTTTGTACCTCACTGAGCTAGACCGTGGTGCAATTTACCTTTGTAACGACAACAAATTTTTTTATTTTTTATTTGTTATAACTAGTAAACGATCAAAATTTGATAAAAATTAAACTGTTAACTTTTCAAAAAACTAATGTGTTGCACCACCACGATGTCTTATGCACTTATACTTCTAATGAGGTGATCGATTTCCACCTGAGGTATTTCATCCCATGCTATCTGTAACTCATGCTGTAGAGCCACTAGAGTTTGTGGGGTGGGGTAAATTTATCTCAGACGTGCTCGATGGGTGAAAGATCTGGAGATCTCGGTGGCCAAGGCAACAAAGCAACTTGATTGGCCTCAAAATTAGGCAAAGCAGTCCTAGCAACATGAGGTTGTGCGTTGTTTGTTGGAATGTGCTGTTGGGGATGGTCTGAACATAAGGTACAATATGGGGTTCTACGATCTCCTGGATGTAGCGCGCAGCGGTCATGTTACCTCTAATGAAGACCAAAGGTATCCTACTTCCAATAGCAATAGTCCCCATACCATAACTCCAACTGTGTGGTGTACATGCCTTTCCACACAAAATTGGGGATCTTGTCTTTCACCACGCCGTCTTCTCAGTCTTGCACGACCGTCATGCATGCCCAAACAAAATCTGGACTCATTACTGAAGACAATTGAATTCCATTTGCCCGGTCTCTACACCACGCTAGACGATCACGTCGGTGCCAAGGAGTCAGTGGTAGCACAAAATGGAGACGGTATGGAATGAGTCCAAAGGTTCTTATCCGACGATAAACAGTTCGCATCCCAATGACCCTTCCATGTTCTGCCAACCACTGGTCCGCAATCGCCCGTGTAGACTAGAAGCAGTCCCGTAGAGCCAATACTCTAAGACGGCGATCTTCGGCTTCTGCTGTTCTTCGAGGACGCCCTGTACTTCTCGCTCTTCATGTACGGCCCTCTTGGTTCCATGCCCGAACACAGACTGCCACAATCGATCTATCGGCTATATCTCTCATAGACAAGCCAGCCTCTCGTAAGCCCACGATTCGACCCTATCAAACTCGCTTTACTGCCGAATATTTTATCGTCTTCGCACTCTAGGCATCGCGATTCAATTAAAGAAGCTTTTGTAACGTGTTTTATTTGTTACTCATTTGTAAACGTCAATTTATCAAGTGAGCGTATTGACGTTGAAATTCAATCTTAACAAGCTAGCTACTAGTTAAAATTTACAGGTTAGAAACTTAAGTTTTTGATTTTTACAAGTTAGAGACGACCGTACCTTGTTCACATTGTATGAGCAAAATAATAAACAGTAAAATAGACAATAAGCGCCGTTGCCAGAGTAATGATTTCAAAGATAACGAGACATTGTTGCAAGTTAACTGCCAGTTTTACAAATTAGTAGGATTATTTACATCTATCGGATCGCCAGTTATATCCTTCTGTCCGCCAGTAAAACCCTTTTTACCTTGCTAGTAATGTTACATACTATTACGCGTCTTAAATAACAACTGTAGTTACAAATGATTTTAAGGCTACATGATCGTAAATGTTTCTTTAAAGAGGTTAACGCAAAACCGCTAGAGCAATATGGCAAAAAATGGATCGTTTTTATCTTAACTGGGTGTTCTTCTTTCTATGTCACTTAATATAATTTCCGATCACCTTCGGAAGATATAAATTATGTATTTTCTATAATATTGTTCATCATATCCATTTGGAAAAGGTAAAAGTTCTGGTAGAATAATCTGCTTCAATTCTAAAATAAAAGAAAATAGTATGTATTAGATAACATGTCGATGAAAGAAATTGTATGGTTAAAGTTAACGATAAAGACAATGTTAAAAAGATTCATATAATTTATGAAATTATGAAGAATAATATTGAACAATTAGTGTAAAAGTAACTTACAGTGTAGCCACATAAATTAACATTGTTGGTGCAAATTAACTAGATGTGTTGAGAAGATACGTTGACATTTTGAACTTCCATTGTGAGGTAGTATTTTTCATTGTTGATTGTGTTGAAGTTAAAGTTAGTGTAACTTTATGTTTTTCGGGTCAGAGAACCCAAATATGACCATAGTTTTTCTGTGGAGATAGTAAATTTATGTATGTGAAAATGCATAATTGGGATAATTGGCATAGCAAAATAGTTTGAAAGCGAAATAGGGCAAATGGGGAATAATTTTAAAGGAAATTTTATGTAGAATTTAATGCTTATAATATTATAATGTATCCTAGTATAACGAAGATGTTTGTAAATTTACTAAATTGTAAATTGCACTAATTCTAATCTTATTATAACCATTATTATGAACTTTATTTCTTTATAACTATCATATTTAACACTTAAACGTATCATCTCCACATATATATATATATATATATATATATATATATATATATATATATATATATATATATATACTGTAATGTTCCATGGTACCCATCTTTAAAATATGAGGAAGATGTATATAGGGATATTAAATTGCCAAGGAAGCCTATGAACATTCCAGAGTTTAGAAGCCGTGTAAAAGAATATGGATTATGCCTGCTTGGTACGCTAAGTTGAGATTTGTACTGCATATTGCTAATGTGAGTTAGCGAACCGAGTATTCCTAGCAAAGGTCGCCTGAGATGGTATCAAAGAATGTAATTCAGCAACGCAATGACCAATGTAATACCGATAATACAAAGAAAGAACTGAAACGATTCTTCTATGCGTAAGGGACTTAATGTCAAAAGTTATGGAAGGTCCATTTATACGCCGAATCTCCTTTTGAATACGATCGTCGATATCGAGTGCGTGTCGGGTAGCACAAACCCAGACGTGAGAATTATAATTTAAATGAGGTCGAATTTGTTCCTCATAAAACTATAGAATCTTACGAGCATAATATTGAACTTATTCGTAATTAGAAAAATGAACTAGTATACTTATCTTGACTTTATTGACAATAATGCTACTCTTACTCAAATTATTTACTTGCATCACATGGAGTTTCCTTGCATTAATTAAAACCATAGAGTTTATTTATAAGTCTAATATTGAATTACTCGCAAAACTGAAACCTGATAAATAGAAGTGGCCGTCTCGTGGTAAGCTACGCTGTGTTAATTGAATGAGGGAAAATAAAAACCGCTAATTACACAATAAAAACAAACAGTGCAATCAGACCCACAACTGTGTCCTAAATAAATTAGAATTAAAATTGTGACTCCAAACATGTGAACATTATCGTGCCGGCAGTTAAGTTAGCAATAAAATAATAAAACAAATAGTACAATTAAATAGATAGCAATAAGGTAACGATAATAATAAAATGCTGTTTTAAACTATACTTAGGCAAAGATAAAAATAGATAAAGAATTCTCACATGCATTGTATCGTGACAAAAGCTGCCTTTCACCTAATCCCAAAATACATTCTAGAATTACAATAAATTGCATATATAAGAAAATCAATTCGTGAGAAACAATTCTAACTAAGCCTGCTGAAACAAATGATTAAGAGAAGGCCTTGTAAGGGTAAGGTGGAATAAAACAGTTACGTTAACAAAGTAACCGATAACCTACCCACAAGCAATGGCGTGAAAGTTTGAGTAACTGCGCTAGAAACTACAGCATCCGTTTTTATGACTTACACATTCATCTATACATCGTTCTACATTTACAACCAATAAGAACGAGTTAATTATAATAGCTAAAACCGTGGGTAAACGTTTCTAGAAGCAAAATTTGATGTAAAAGTGAGATCGAGACTTACTCATTGACATCGGGACATGTAAACCTGAGTATCGCTAATAACAACAATTAAACAAAGGTTTATTACGTTTGTCCACGCATTAAGTCCTCTACGCGAGCGAAAATGTTAGTAAAAAATCAACACTACTACATTAAACCAGAAATGAGGGAATGCCGTACATTACGGAAGCGGTTCTTTAAACACCATCTATTTATTGATTCATTTTATTGGTCCCTTAATTAGGAACGCCAAGAAAATAAATAAAATAACAAAGTTACATGAATGACATTTTAATTCACCTAAACATATTTTACGAGATATCTTGATTTACGTACAATTGTTTTTCCTTTTTTTATCTTAACGTAGCAATTTAAAATAGTATACGTTGTACCTTCAAGTTTAGTCTTGTATGGGTTACTTTTGATATCACAAATGTGTATCCAACGACGAATGTGTGTAGAATTTATAATAGAAAATTAAGATTTTTTGTTGTAAGAATGATTGAAAGATATACTTATGTGTAAAGTTTGAGAAGCACTGGTTCTTAATCATGAAGTAGAATGAAGTTGGCGTTGCTAGATTTACTAAAAGTTGTAAATTTTTAGATATTCATTATTTATTATTATCTGTTTTGTTCTTTAAATATATTGCGATTATGCATGCCGCGTATTTTAGTAATGCTTGTTTGTGATTTAACGTAGTAAAAGAATTAAACAAGGTAGTTCCTATTATAGTATGTATGGGATAATCCTAATGGTAGTTGATTTTTGATTTGTTAGTTTAATAGTTGTTCAATTCTCTGATTAGAGATTGAGTAGTTGGGGTTTAATGTGAGGGTACGCCGTCACTCGTACCAATTGTAGACTAGACCTCACAACCCCGTTGAGTAATTGAATAAAAGATGAGATTCATTCAAAGACTAATTTATTTGATACTATTTACACTTTATATACAACTTTTTACATGACGTATTTTATTGTTTGACCTAGTTAGTAGGTCATGTTTTATTCAGTTAAGCGCCTTTTGTGCTTACTAGTTATAATGCACATAGTATATGTGTAATTTCAACCTTACACACTTTTGTATCAGCACAATTGTCGCAATAATTAACCTGCTCTATATTCAGTTTTGCTTACGATTCGTTTTACGTATTTCTTAATTGTTAATTCTACTTATATTTTTCAACTTATTACTAAATATAAAATTACTAAAATTATTAACATTATTAAAATACCCTGTTTAATCTGCAAGATTAAACATCCTGGGCCCGAAGTTCATGTTCATTTGCCGATTGAACAGTCTGCCGCGACGAGGTGGTTGGGATGGCGTAAAGTTCCATCTGGAATCTTTCTTCTTCCGTTTCCTTGGGTTTTTCTTTCGACGTATTCTTGTCCATGCCTTGTATGCTTCGCCATTTACTCCAAATATTGATGTGAGAATGTCCCCTAGCATGTCCCTTTTCTTTCTTGAGTGGATAATTGCTCGTATTCCTTCTTGTAACCATTTTAGTTGTTTACTTAATTCACTTGTGTGATGAGTCAGCTCCTTGCAATGTATTTCTTCTGATATTCTTGTGGCTTGCTGGCACAGCTTGTCAAACCCATGTGTAGGGTTTATTGCTTCTATGATATCCTCTTCAATATTAATTGTGTTGAATTGTAGATCGATCCGGAATGTACCTCTTCCGATTTGTGCATTACCTATATGCTGTACGTATAGGCCTGGATCTGGATGTTCCATCGTAAAATTCGCTCTTGCAACTGTTAACATTGTTAAGAGTCCAAGTGCTACTTGTAGTACGTGAGATTGCTTTTTGTTTCTTCCTTGCCCGGATGTCTTCGTGCTCGTGTTGTTTTTGGCCGGAGAGTGTATGGGGATCAAGTTCCGAATATGCCTTTTACTTGTTTTACCATCTGGTTTGCGGGTTGTTACGATGCGAACCATGCCACCTGCTGCTGTATGGACTTCTGTTACTTTCTCTAATGGCCACTTAGCGGGTGTAAACTTTCGTCCTTTACTAACACTATGTCGTTTACCATCACGTTTTCCTTGCTTTGTTTCGATTTGTACCTTTGCTGCAGACTGCTTAAATATTCTGATGACCAAATTTTACAAAAGTCCGCCTTCATCTTCTGCACTAGTCTCCATCTTGTACTTAGATTCTCTTCAATGGTGTTTGTTGTGTGTTGTAATGGACCTAGTAGTGCTTCTCCAGTTAAAAATGGCCAGGAGTTAATATGATACCTCCTGGTTCCGATGTGATTGGTATTAATGGCCTTGAGTTTAGACATGCTTCTATTTGGTGCATTAGTGTAGTTAGTTCCTCGTATGTTAATGTTGCTTCTCCAATAACTCGTCTCATGTGGTGTTTGACTGACTTCACTCCGGCTTCCCATAGGCCGCCAACATGTGGTGTGGACGGTGGTTTGAAGTGCCATTTTATTCCCACTGATGATTCTTGGGTTCTCACTTCTTCCATTATTGCTTGAACTTCATTTTGAATAATGTTATTTGCTCCTACAAAATTTGTACCATTGTCACTGTATATGTGTGTGCAATGACCTCTCCTGGATGTGAATCTTCTCATTGCTGCTAGAAATGTTTCTGTGGTCATATCACTTACTACTTCCAGATGTATTGCCTTGGTTGTTAGGCAGATGAATATTGCGATGTATCCTTTATATGCTTTCTGTCCTCTTCCTTTCCATGATCTTATTTGAATTGGACCGGCGTAATCTATCCCTGTGTGTGTGAATGGTGAACTTGGAGTTACCCTAGCCGCGGGCAATTCCCCCATAAGCTGTTGTGTAGTTTGTTTCTTGTATCTGATGCATGTCGTGCATGAATGGATGATTGATTTTACTGCTCTTTTGCCGTTTATTATCCAGTATTTTCTGCGTAGGTATGCAAGTGTGATCTGGGTCCCCTCATGCAGTGTTCCTTGGTGAGCCTTTAGTATCACTAAATTTGTAAGTTGTTGGCCTGGTGGTAGTATTATAGGATGCTTTTAGTCGAATGACAATTGTGAATTGTGTAATCTTCCTCCCACACGTAGGATGCCTTCTCCATCTATAAATGGGCTGAGTGTTGCCATTTGGTTGTTTTTCAACACTTGTTGCTGTTTTTGTAGTGCTTCTAACTCCTTGCCGAAGTGCTGGTGCTGTGTCATTCGGATGACTTGATGCATTGCCCTGCTTAATTCTTCTAATTCTAGATGTTTGTGTTTACTTTGCTGTCTTCTGCATGCTTTGCTGAATCGGTTGCAGTAGGCGATCACTCGTTGCATTCGTTGCAATGACGAAAATCGGTTCATGATGCTGTTGTCTTCTGTTTTTATGGTTGTCAGACATCTCTTCAGCTCTAGTTTTGTGGTTGTGTTTGGTGTTTGGTATTCTTTCCATGCATTTGTTTTCAGCCACTCCGGTCCATTCCACCATATGGATTTTGTCTTTATCTTGGATGCTGGGTATCCCCTTGACAGGATGTCTGCTGGGTTTTCTTCTGTGCTGACGTAATTCCATTGTTGATGTGGTACGAGTTTATTGATTTCCATAACCCTATTGGCTACGAACGTTTTCCATCTGTATGGCTCCCCTTTTATCCATGCTATTGTTATCATGGAGTCGCTCCATGCAAACACAGTTATGTTTGGAATTTCTACTGCTTCTACTGTTCTTCTTAATAGTTTTGCTAATAGTACTGCTGCGCATAATTCTAACTTGGGTATGGTTGCTTTTGTCTTGACAGGTACTACTCTTGATTTTGCTGTGAGTAACGTTACTTCTCCTTGACTGGTTCTCGCATATATTACTGCACCGTATGCTTTTTCTGATGCGTCGCAGAACCCGTGTAACTGTAACTCGTCTTGAATGTTGTGAATCCATCTTGGTATCTTTAGTTCTTCTATAGCTTTTAATTCATCCCGGAACTTCACCCATTTTGATGCTATGTTGTCAGGTACTTTTTGATCCCATTTGATCGCGCTTATCCATAATTCTTGTATTATTAGTTTGGCTGTTATGGTTATTGGACTGACCCACCCTAGCGGGTCGAAGATTTTCGCTGTTTCTGAAAGTATGCTTCTTTTTGTTAATGTTTTGTTGTTGACTGCTACCTTGAATTGAAAGCTGTCTTGATCTGGTAGCCATCTCACTCCTAGGGATTTTCTTGATTCGTTTTGGTTGATATCCAGTGGTTCCGACGTTTCTTTTCTTCTTTCCCTAATTCTTTGTGGTTTCCTGCCCATTTTCTTAACGTAAACCCTCCTTTCGCTGATAATGTGATTAATTCTTCCTGTAACGTTTTTTCGTCTTCTATTGTGGTGGTTCCAGTTAACAGGTCGTCCACGTAATAATCTTTCAGTGTTACTGCTGATGCTTGCGGGTAATTGTTTTCTTCATCTTGGGCTAGTTGTGTAATGTCCTTACCGCTAGGTAAGGTGCGGAAGCTGTTCCATATGTAACGGTTGTAAGTTGATACTCTTTGATTGGTTCCTTGGTGTGGTTCTCCACAGGATAGTGTGGTATTTGTAATCTTCTTTGTCAAGTTTGATTTGACGGTACATCTTCTACGTCAGCCATGAGCACGTAGCGATGTTTTCTCCATCTTACTAAGAGGTCCCATAGATCCTGTTGTAATCTTGACCCTACGTGCATCATCTCGTTTAAACTCTTCCCGTTGGAGTCCTTAGATGATGCGTCAAATACTACCCGCAGCTTGGTCGTTGTATTGGTTTCTTTCATAACTGCCTGATGTGGTATGTACACCCTGTCTTCCTTTGGGTTGGTGGCTAGTTTCATGTGCCCTAGTTGGAGGTATTCATCCATGAATTTTCTGTAACCTGTCTTCAACTTGTTGTCTTTTAAAAATGTCCTCTCTAGCTGTAGTAATCTTGCGACTGCCAATGGTCTTGCGTTTTCCAGCGTGTCTGGATCTTTTTTGAATGGTATTTTTACTGTGTAAGTTCCATCCGGGTTCCTCACCGTGGTTCGTTGGTAATGTTCTTCACACTCTTCATCTTGTTGGGACATTTCCACTGCCCTTGGAATTTCCTCGAGTTCCCAAAATTTTTCTAAGTGCATTTCTTCATCCCGTGACACCATACTGACTATCGTCACTTCTTCTTTTTTAGGAGTGTTGATCTGCCCTGACAAAATCCATCCTAATTCTGAGTTCTGACCTAATACGTCGCCTGTTCTTTTTACCCCGTCTAGTATTAACTTTGCGTAATCTTCAGCTCCAAGAAGCACATCTATTGGCCCCGGTTTATCGAGTGTGGGATCTGCCAATATTTGGTTTGTCCACTGGCTGTTGTCGAACTTGAATTATTTCATGGGGAGATTCTCCGTGATCTTTTTTAGCACTATAACTTCTGTGGTTAGTGAAAAAGTACTTGGATGTGAAGGTTTTAGTTGGATTTTTACTTTGAGGTTGCCTTGGTTGGTGTAGAACCTCCTAAACCGCTGATCTCGGCGTGTACTTTTTGCCTTGGTAGTCTTAGTAGTTGTGCAGAATCTTCCGTAATAAATGATGCCTGTGACCCTGGGTCGATTAATACTCGTAACATGTGAAATTCACCGAAGATGTCCTTTATTCTGATAATTGCTGTAGCTAATAAAACTTCTTTTTTTCTATTTTCGGGGCTGCATGCTTCCTTAACTTCTTTGGTTGATGCGTGCGCTGCCGATTTTGTTTGCTGGTGTGTTGCAGGTTTTTTGTATTCCTGGTGTAGTAATGTGTGGTGCGGGTACTGACACGTTGTGCACCGCCGTATTGCGTGGCATCTGATGTTGGAACTGTGGTCCATGCAATTGAAACATAGACGTTTTTCTCTCACGAATGTGATCCTGGCTTGTGTTGACAGCCCTTTGAATTCGATGCAGTCACCCAACTTGTGATATTGGTTGCAGTAGACGCATGCTTGCCGTTTATTCTACCACTGGGGTTCCAGTGGGGCTGTCCTCGTGTGGTAGTATGGTGTGATTTTCTTGCCTGGGACATCGCTTCCATTGACTGGAATCTTAGTTTGAGGAACTCCATTACTTCCTCCATTAGTGGTATTTCATTTGGTGCTTTCAGCGATTGTTCGAATAGTTTGTTTGTCTCTGCGTCCCATTTTCTTGCTACTATGTTGATAATAAGAGGACCCCAGGAGGTTGTTTCTACTCCTAGGTTCTTTATTGCTTCCAGACACTCATAAGTGGTGTCATGCAGACGCCTTATTGCACCTGCATCTTGCCCTTGGATAGTGGGAAAGTCTAGAATTTTGTCTATTAAAACTTTTACCATTAACCGTTTGTTGTTGTATCTGCTCTCGAGAATTTCCCATGCTGTTTTGTAATTGCATTCTGCTATTTGAAGGTGTTGGATTAGTTTTGATGCTTCTCCTGTGACGTTGCTTTTAAGGTACTGCATTTTTTCTATTGTTGTCACCGTTTTGTTGGAGTGTATTATTTTTTCAAACAGGTCTTGGAATGTCATCCAATTTTCATAGCCACCGCTGAACATAGGTAGCTTTATTTCTGGCATCTTGATGCTGCATGTCTTATCTCCAACCATTTGTATTTTGTTTCCGAGTTCGATGCTTATTTGGTCACACCATTGTTCGGTTTTCTCGAACTCGCTGTTTGAAAAATAGTTGTCCTGATGTTTTGTTTCATGTACCTTGATGTGTTCGTGCAGATCTTCAATTGCAGTCCATTGGCGCTGAATCTTGTCTTGCCATAACTTAAGTTGGGCCGTGTTTTCTTCTTTCTTCAATATTTCTTCTACTTGTTGTAATAGAGCACCTAGTTGTTGTATCTTGATCTCTTGTCGTTTCAATGGCTGTTCTTGTTCTTTATCGATCCCATCGTCTTTTTGCGAGGTGGTTGTTAGCTTCTTTTCCAGTTCTGTCAGATAGTTCTTAATGTGATTATATAGTTTACCCAATTTTTCAAAGTATTCTGATGTGTGGTAGTCATGATCATCTATCTGCAGTTTGGATATTTCATTATGTGTGCAGTTCGCATCTTCCCACCATGTTTCCAAAGCATTGCTACGTTCATTAATGTACACCTTGTTCTTCCGTGTCGCCGCATTTTTCTTCATATTTGTAAACATCTTCTCCATAGCCTTGCCAATTTCATTTTGGGTGTTGGCCAATTTGTTTATCTTCTCCATTTTTCGCTTTGAGTTTTGTGTTGTTTCTTATTTATAAAGCTTGATTTTCTTACCCACTGTCGATATGTTTCTTCTTTCCTATAAGGGGCGTAAATCCTTATAGTTGACAGAGGTAGACTTGCTGCTGTAACTTCTTTTGGCGGTGGTGATGGTGAATTGAATGTAGCTGGTGGTGTTGATGTCTTCAATAGGCTGATGTTCAATAGCTGCTGCTGTTGGTGGTGGACGATGTTTACTGGTTGTCGATGTTGGTGGCTCGAAGGACCATGACTAATTTTACTGGTTGCCGATGTTGGTGGCTCGAAGGACCATGTTCAATTCTCTGATTAGAGAGATTGAGTAGTTGGGGTTTAACGTGAGGGGTACGCCGTCACCCGTACCAATTGTAGACTAGACCTCACAACCCTGTTGAGTAATTGAATAAAAGATGAGATTCATTCAAAGACTGATTTATTTGATACTATTTACACTTTATATACAACTTTTTACATGACGTATTTTATTGTTTGACCTAGTTAGTAGGTCATGTTTTATTCAGTTAAGCGCCTTTTGTGCTTACTAGTTATAATGCACATAGTATATGTGTAATTTCAACCTTACACACTTTTGTATCAGCACAATTGTCGCAATAATTAACCTGCTCTATATTCAGTTTTGCTTACGATTCGTTTTACGTATTTCTTAATTGTTAATTCTACTTATATTTTCAACTTATTACTAAATATAAAATTACTAAAATTATTAACATTATTAAAATACCCTGTTTAATCTGCAAGATTAAACAATAGTTAAGGCGAAATTGCGTCATCGAGATTATTTTTTTGAAGCATTTATTTGCGCGAGAATATATAGAGATGTTAAATCATGAAAAATTTTAATGTAGCGACGGGATACTTAAAATTATTTATAGAAAAGAATTGAAATTAAAGCTAATATAGATCTTATGAGTTAACTTAAGTAATATTGTTCTGTGTGAGGTCGAATGAAAAAATATAATGGGTTATATGTTTCAGTCATGTTACAAGCAGTTTTTGCTGGCGAGTATCTTTTACCTCGCATTAAGGGAAATTTTTTCGTTTTGACCGCGTGCATGAATTTTTAGTAAAGAAATTGGCTATGGTTCTTTAAATGTAAGATGGAAAATTTTGAAAAAGTTTCGAAGGATGTGTTAGCGTCGAGCCTTTAGCCGAGTCAGACACTCGCACCCGCTTGACTCGCGAGGAAGTGTTAAACCACCGTTATCGTCGTGTGAGTCTATAAAACGTGTTGTGGTGGTATAGTTCGAGGGCTTGTTACCCCGCGTCGCTAATGCGTAATGAAGAGCTTCCAGGTCACACTTATCGAATGTTTTGTGTAGTTTTCCTGATGCATTAGTATCATTCAGGCTACCAAATCATCAGAAACGGTTTTGTAAAACGTTCTGAATAAATAAAGGATTAGTTTAATGAGCTTGTTGTCGGGTGACAGTTCGGTTAGAAGTTGTGCATTATTTAAATACTAATTATTGCATCAAAAAACTGTGTAGAGCTCTGGGGACAGAAAACGTTATCACACTGTCAGCTGGTGCAGTAAAATTTATGAGCATTGATTGTGTGAATTTCCAGTCACGTGTAGAATTGAGTCTATCGTTCATACGGGAGAGACCTGGGGCAGCCCTAAGAATCGTGTACTGGTTCGACCCTTTTATCCTGTAACGTTATATAAGAAAACCTTTAAGTGCATTATTTTAAGTTAGTCTGTAATAATAAACATTGTTCGTTTGAAAATTAATGAACAAGTGGTTGATGAAAAGTACGTGTCATTGGTTTTAGTAGTGTTTACTAGGTTATTATTTGTTTACTGAAGCACTCTTAACCGATACATTTACGAAATTATTTAGTTATTTCATTACTTAAGGTTTTTTGTTGAATTTTCTACGTTGGCCGTTTATTAATTTTATTAAGTACATAAATGAAAAATTTACCTCGAGTACGATTTGAACCTACTCTGTCTGAACTTTGCAACTGCAGAAATTTTTTCAAACACTGAATTTTGGCTACAGTGACGTATTTCATTTTACAAAAAATTTTCTGTCCAGGAACGCATTGTGTTTGTAGCCCATTCATTTCAAAATTCTAAATAATGTCGTTCAACCCGCTTTCAAATATATAGTTTGATAACGAAAAAGATCCATATTTTTATAATTGTTAAAATTTTGTAAGGTTTTCGAATTTGTACCAACCTATTCAATCATGTTAATACGATACTTAAACATAATTAATTCCAATTTCAATTGCGAACCCAAATCGACATGGAAAGAAAACAATGTTTGCTGGGACTAGAAGGGTGTGATATATTTTGAGTTATTAAGACCTGGCGAAACAGTTAACACTAAACACTATCGATAACAGATAATCGATTGGAATCGAATATTGCGTGAAAACGACCAGAACATAAAAAAAAGACGACACAAAATTATTTTGCTTCGTGGTAATGTACCTTCACACACGGAAAAAACAGTGAAGGAAGCACATGCGATTCAATTTTTTTGAAAATGTACGAAAATGGGTCGATGACTGGTTTGCTACAAAAGTGTAAATTGCCAGAGAGATGGAAGAAATGTATGGCTAGCGATGGATAACATTTCGAATAGAATTTTTTGTTCATATTCATACAATAAATGTATATTTTTTATACAAAAATTCCGGCTTCATATTTACACGCTTACAGGTAAATAACCATTTTGGAAAAAAAAGGAGACCAACACCGTAAACCATTACATTTAGTTTTTAATTATCAAAGCAGTAAGTCTAGCAGTTTTCTCAAAGAAATAGGTATATAAATACAGATTTTACACATAAATGTACCAATACCAGAAAGCTAATTGAGAATTTTAATTTTTAATTATCGTAGGAATAAAGTACGGGAGTTACATCAAAGAAATTAGTGCATAAATAACAATTTTAGAGATCGTGTGACCAACACCTGAAAGTTGATTGTGGGAACCTTTTTTTGGCAATTGGCCCGGGTCAACGCTTTGATATTTGCTGACACCGCGCTTTGGTTCGTAGTCGAAGAATAAGTACCGGTTTCCTAAGAACCAGTACCCGCTTTCCAAAAACTGGTACTGGCTTTCCAAAACCTACTACCGGTTTCTCAATGTATCAAAAATTTATTTGGTGATGCCTCAACGTTACAAATGGTTCTAATATGTATGACAGCTGTCAGAAAATGTTCATGTATAAAAAGTCAATGGTATCAATCTAAAAATGTTCAAGTTTTACCGGTCAGAAACAATGAGTTTCTGGACGATTTTGACGATTGAAAAATCAGTACTGCTGGAAGGAGGAACACAAAAATTAAATTGAATGTAGGTAGTCATTGCTTAATTACTGTAATGGAAAATGGCAATACTTTTTGACAAATAAGTAATATATGAAAAATAATAATAGGCTTGTAATTACTTAGGTATCATACATTGTATGTTTGCATAAAAAGAAGTTTTATTAGATATATTGTTGATTAGATGACCTTCGTATTAGTTATCCAAAGTGGACAAATGTCACAGTTCCATTCCGTAAGTTTATACATTACAAGATTACGATAAGAGTTAAATGATTACATGGAAAATAATTGCACAGCTGAGTCTAATACATTTTATCATTATTTATTTCCAATCTGTTCACATTTTATATACAGAAATACTTATTCGGAGTAAAAAGTTTAGTCACCTCACTTTAAATGTTCATAAAAAAAGGGGGGCCTATTTTTATCAGATAAATTTGGTCTTAATCACCATATGTTACATGAAGTCTATCAATAGATGATATCATGGACCCGAAAGAAATGGGTATATATATATATATATATATATATATATATATATATATATATATATATATATATATATATATATATATATATTAAAGGTTCTTATGACAAATTTAATTTTTCTTTCCAAATAATTGTTGTTGATGTCAATGTTTACTCTTAATAAGCAATTTTGAGTCAAGAGGCGCGGTCTTACTGAAGTTTCTACAGATGTCACTCTGATCGAAAGAGGATACAGATATCGAGTGGTGGCCGAAATGCTGAATGTTTCAAAATCAGTGACCGTTCGTGTTGTGGGACGGCATCAGCAGACGGGAAAATACAAAACACGTCGTGGACAAGGTCGAAAAAGAGCAACAACAAATGGAGACGACCTGTCAAAGGTCCGTTGTTAACCAGGCAACACAGAGTAACTCGTTGCGCTTTTGCTAGAAATCACCAATACTGGTCTATAAAGCAGTGGAATCAAGCGCTCTTCACTCATAAGTCCAGATTTTGTCTCCATCCAGATGATGGAAGAGTAAGAGTGTGGCGACGATCAAGTGAAAGAAAGCCCAGTGTAACGTTGTCGCAAGAGTTCCTTATCGAGGAGGATCGTTAACGGTGTGGGGTGGTATTTCTTTGGAAGCGCGCACATTGGAGAAGGTAGATCTTTAACAGCTGCAAGATATGTGACAGACATTTTAGAAGCCCTTGCTACGCTTTTGCACCATATATTGGTAACACCTTTCTTTTAATGCATGATAATGCGAGACCTCACATCGCAGGCATCGTTCCTCACGATTTGCAAGAGGTCCGTTTGAACACGCTGGAATGGCCAGCGAGGTACCCGGACGTAAACTCAATAGAACATGGTTGGGACAGGCTTGGGAAATAATTAAAGCACAGAAATCCTGCACCTCAGAACCTACAAGAACTAGAAACGCGCTATTGGAGGAATGGGATCAAATTTCCCAAGAGTATATTGATAAGTTGATTAGAGGAATGTCTAAGGTTCTGAAAGCAGTAATAAGCGCAAGAGGAGGCAATACACGATATTGGCATACTTTCCCATGTGCCAAACAATACACATTCGCTGGTATTTGCGTGGTTATGTTAATTTCGTTTTTGATTGATATGTTTGCTTTTACAAATTTCTTTAAATTTTGGATGAAAATTGCTACGTTAAGATAAAAAAAGGAAAAACAATTGTACGTAAATCAAAATATCTAGTAAAATATGTTTAGGTGAATTAAAATGTCATTCATGTAACTTTGTTATTTTATTTATTTTCTTGGCGTTCCTCTAAATTTGTTCACGAGTATATATATATATATATATATATATATATATATATATATATATATTATTTGTATTAGATAATATGAGCTGTTATTTACGACCAATAGCAATTTTTTCTCAAAAGCGTATCAAAACACAAAACAAATGTAAAATTTACATTTTGAATAATAAACGTTAAAAACTGCAGACGAAAATTACTTTTTTAAATAGATCGGTTATACAAGCGCCGGCTGGTGATGTAGGGAAAGCGGAAATATCGAAATCGGTTGTGGGTGCAATCGTATAACTCTTACCAAGCCACCTTAGGATTCGACACCCTGTTGGGCATCTTCGGATGTCTCAATATGGAGAAGGCCCAACCTGTCTTCTTAAAGGAGCAACGGCACTCGGTGAGACGGAAACTGCGACTGGCCGTAGAGGGTGATTTTTACGCACGGTAGTTTCTATTTATTTTAGATACGCCTGGGCGTCAGCGTCAACTACACCAGCCGAGTAAGAGTAGGACAGTGCATAGAACTCCACATCAACACAAGGACAAGTCAAGTAACTGAGACCTAGTTTTACAACATTTTATGTTTGAAGCTTGACCAAAAATTCAGTGTTTAAAATAATTTTTTTGTACTGAGACAGGTTTATTGATAACCCTTACTTTGCCTTGACAAAATTTTGTTAAATTGCCATATTTCTTGAAATATGATTTTGTTTTAAAACACTACCAGTGGTCCCAGTTACCCGGATAACTGGGGTAGCTAGGACACCCAGGTAAAATCTCCTTTAAAACGCGCGGAACATTTCTGAGGGAAACTGGGTTTCAAAAACTTTGTGCCTCAACTTCGTTGGTAGAGTCTGACTCATTTGGAAGGAGCATAGCTTTGTCGAAAGGGCTGTCCTTAAGGTTTAAAATTTTGTTGAATTCATCAGGAAGCAAAAACAAAAACACATTAAAAACACATTTTATTAAACTTTGTTATAAAATAAAAGGACTTAGCCATGAAGATAGAAAAACAACAGAAAATAGATATTTTCTTAAACTTAATGGTTAAACCTTGGATCGAGTTAAGTAAATTTTGGTAAGTAACATATTGCGCATACTTTCAGTTTTTCGTTGAAGGTGCATCATATATACCCCTATTGTTAATCAACTGTGGTGGCGGTATAATTTTGACATTTCGGTATCATCGTACTATATCGAATCTTCAACTTTTGGCCATCTCCACGAATTACTAAGTTTTCCGTATTTTTCAAAACAGGTAACTTCTACTTAGTTTTTACCTCTGGAAAATGTAATCCATTATACAATCCAGTCCAAAAAATAAGGCGACATTGCATTTATTTCAAAAAATATTTATCCTTCCAAAACCAATTCATCGCCTTCCAAGTAGTCCCCTCCGGACACAATCCACTTATGCCAACGTTTTTTCCAATCCTCGAAAAAATAGTCACCTTCCGGTATGGCCTTCAGAACGCGCAGCGATTCACGTTGGATGTCTTGGACATCTTTTACAATGGTATTGACCGAACTTTTCGAGATGTCTACCATATCAGCAAGGTCTCTACGAGTTAATCAACGGTTATTGAATACCAAATCCTTGATTTTATTTATGTAGCTTCATCGGAAGACGTTGGTGGTCTTCCTGGTCGCTCTTCGTCTTCGACACGTTCTCGGCCTTCTTGGAACTCTTTGTATCACTTGTATACATTTTTGTTCGGCATGGCTCTGGCACTAAAAGCTTTCTGCACCATTCGCAACGAATCGGCAGCGGAAAATTCGCTCCGCAAACAAATTTTATGAAAATTCTTTGCTCAACAAATTCAGACATTGTTAAAATCTCCGAATGCACTTTTTTTAATGTGTATAACTAAGCGTAACTCAAACACTAATGAATATTTTGACGTGAGATTTTGCACAGATATCAAGGACAGTTGTACCGATCTCAAAACAAAAGAATTTTACCGATTCATTTTGCGCGCTACGTTTAAATCTAAATGTAACCTTATTTTTTGGACACAGTATTATATTACACTTACGTAATGATGTTCTATTCAGCCTTTTCCTCTTCCGCTCTATCATTTTCAGCCTTTTCCTCTTAACCAATTATATTTTCCCCTCCCGATTTTGTGCGCTTATATTTCTCTCTGTTCTCCGCCTCCATTTTCTGACTCAAGCTGATTTTCGACTTGTCTTCCATGATGATGGTGATCGTATTTCCGAATATCTTCCGGTAAAAATAAATTTGTGTCAACTGATTTTGGCTTAACTGGTGTTACTGCCATTTATAAATGACTGACACCATATATTCCGCATTTTTAAAATCCACTTGTTGCTACAGAAACGGCTTTAAAACAATTATTTAGGATGTCCATGAGGAGATTTTTGGGAATTCTTTTCTCGGATTATTTCTTTGAAATTGGTCGAACCTATCCTTCATAGGTTTACTGAGTGCCATATCTAAAGGTTGCAGTACATGAGTGGTGTGGGGTGGCAGTTTAACAATATAAATACTATTTTCCTGAGCTGCCTTGATTAAATCGCAACTGACCTGATAGGCATGTCCGTCATAATTTAATAGGTCTCTCTTCTGGAACGGACGTTAGAAAACATTTTGTGAACCATTTAAAAAATACGTGAGATTCCATCCAACCTTTTTTTGTTGCACTATATGCAGTTTTATCTGTTTCGTTTTGGTTTACCCACGATTCCAAAATATTTTGACATTTAAAAATCAAGAGTGGAGGAATGCAGCGGATGTAGATACACACAATAAAACAGGCGTGTTCTCTCTGCCACAACCAGCAGTTAGCCGTGTTGTTCTGGAACCTTTTACTCCTACTATTTTTGTTTTATCTGTGTCGTGTTTAAATAATGTTTCGTTACAGTTAAAAATCAGCCATGGTTTGTACTCCAATTGTAGGTCTTTTATTTTGTTAGACAGAAAATAAAAAAATCTATAAACTGTGAATGGACTAATCTGTTTCATTCGCGCGGACTATACAGCGTGCGGTTTTTTGATTGAAAGATTGTGTCTCTTTGAAAACAATAAAAACCATTCCTCGCCTGGAGTTTGCACTACATCTAAGACTTCGGCTCTAGACAATCCAAACCCCATTTCTCCATAGCTTTTATCCCATCAACTAGCTTTAGTCCATTTTCCATCCCCAGCTGCAGTTTACCCCCTCCGCCGTTATTGACCCTTACGGCCACCACACATCCACTTCCTCGGGTACCATTGAAACAGTGTTTTTTAAGGTAGTTGTGGGTATGTTATAAAATTTCGCCGCGCCTCTTCGTGTCCTAGTACCTTTATTTACGTCTCTAACAGCCATTTCAAGGCCCCTTTTGGTGTATATCTTACCAGCTCCCTTCTCCGTTTTTCGAATGCACATTCGTACCGTCTCATAAAATAAAATACGATAAGTGCGAACGACACTTCAGTCAAGAGGAACTGGGACCTATAGTCCCAGTTACCCTTAATGGCGTGTCCCATCTGCTCCATTCAGAAAATAATTTGGGGGAAGTGGAACCTGGGTCACCAAACCCAGATGATTTAAAATTATTTTTTATATGTTCTAGACAAAAGTGATGATCGAACTTACTTTTCTTTTACATTTTGAATTTTACTAAATTTCGACCGATTGCGCATTCGGTGTTGTAAAAAGCCATTACAATGACAAATGACAATTCTTGTGTCAAACCTCAAATTTGGTAGATATCTAGGAAGTACCTATTGCTACATGGATGGGGCTTGGTAAAAAAGAAGTCATGAGATTAAGGAGCCGTGGGCCCAGTCTCCTCATTGTCCCAGTTACCTGCCTTGACCTTACGTATTGTATATATTAAACCATATATCGTCAATAATTCTAAATTCTAATAAACTCAATTGAAATTAAATTAACAACCATAGCGACCAATTATGAAGAGTAAAGTCAACCTACTGATCTGAACTTAGGCATGGTAAATTGACAATTACGATTGATCGGACGAAATAGAACATTATATACCGCGGGACTGAAGTAGCACTTTTAATCCAGAAGGTAAAGTTTATGACCCGCCCGAAGGGAGGGGCATAATTTGCTTGAGGGGTTAAAAGTACTTCAGTCCCAAGCAAGGTATATACAATATTTTTCGTAATATAAAAATTACATTGAAACCACTATAGAAACACAGATAATTATTAAGTCCAAAGCGAAAAGTCACTGCTACGTTGCTTAGTAACAAGCATAATTTGGAAACGTTGTCATATGATTGTTATCTTCCTGTGTCTCATAAGCTCTGTCATGAGTGTAGAAAGTTTATCTAAAATTGATAAAAATGGAGCAAAAACAAGTGAAGAATTATTACCACCAAAATCTAATTTAAATATTAACATCAACTACTATAATTCTAATTAACTTTCTTCAATAAAATACTTATAAAATCCATTTTTTTTGTAATTTAATCCTTCCGGAATTTTCGTCAATATTTAATCCCAGAGGAACAAAAAGTGACACTTCAGTATATTTTTTGCTGACACGTACTTCGATTCCCACAATATTGAAATCAAAATATCGCTGGTCAAATTATCGCTCACCACCAATACATAAAATTTAGTTTTTGAAAATTGAAACCATTTTTGCAAAATAAAATCGAAAAAGACTTTGCTTCCAACTCTATGAAATCCCGTAAAAACTGTAAAAATAATGGAAACACCGTTTGTCCCATGAGAACAAACAATTCTCTTTCCTATACACTATGTGTGAGTGTGTCTGTCTGTTTGTGTGTGTGTGTGTGTGTGTGTGTGTGTGTGTGTGTGTGTGTGTGTCGTGCGTGGGCGTGCGTGGTCGTGTGTGTGCGTGTGGTGTGTGCGTGTGCGTGTGCGTGTGCGTGTGCGTGTGCGTGTGCGTGTGCGTGTGCGTGTGCGTGTGCGTGGTGTCGTGTGCGTGGTGTGCGTGTGCGTGTGCGTGTGTCGTGTGCGTGTGCGTGTGCGTGTGCGTGTGCGTGTGCGTGTGGTGGCGTGTGCGTGTGTGTGCGTGTGCGTGTGCGTGTGCGTGTTGCGTGTGCGTGTGGTGTCGTGTGCTGTGTGCGTGTGGTGCGTGTGTCGTGTGCGTGTGCGCGTGTGCGTGTGCGTGGTGTCGTGTGCGGTGTGCGTGTGCGTGCGTGTGTGCGTGGTGGCGTGTGTGCGTTGTGTCGTGTGGTGTGTCGTGTGTGTGCGTGTGTCGTGTGTGTGTGTTGTGTGTCGTGTGCTGTGTGCGTGTGTGTGTGTGCGTGTCGTGTGCTGTGTGCGTGCGTGTGCGTGTCGTGTCTGCGTGTGCGTGTGCGTGTCTGCGTGGTGTTGCGTGTGCTGTCGTGTGCGTGTGCGTGTGTGGTCGTGTCGTGTCGTGTGCGTGTGCGTGTGTGCGTGTGTCGTGTGCGTGTGCGTGCTGTTGCGTGTGTGCGTGTGGTGTGCTGTGTGCGTGTGGTGTTGGCGCGTGTCGTGCGTGTGTGTGTGGTGCGTTGCTGTGCTGTCGTGCGTGCGTGTGCTGCGTGTGGTGTGCTGTGTGTCTGCGTGTGCGTGTGCTGTGTGTGCGTTGTGCGTGTGTGTCTGTGCTGTGCGTGTGTGCGTGTTGCGTGTCGTGCGTGTGCGTGCGTGTGCGTGTGTACGTGTGTGCGTTGTGTGCGTGTTGCGTGTGCTGCGTGTTGCGTGTCGTGTGCGTGTGGTGTGTGTGTGCTGTGCGTGTGCGTGTGGCGTGTGCGTGTGCGTGTGTGTGTGTGTGCTGTGTGCGTGTGTGCGTGTGCGTGCGTGTGTGCGTGTGCGTGTGTGCGTGTGCGCGTGTGGTGTGGTGTGTGTGTGCGTGTGCGTGTGCTGTGCGTGTGCGTGTGTGTGTGCGTGTGCGTGTGTGTGTGTGTGGTGGTGTGTGTGTGCGTGTGTCGTGTTGTGTGTGTGTGTGTGTGTGTGCTGTGCGTGTTGGTGTGTGTTGTGGTGTGCGTGTGTTGTGCGGTGTCTGTTGCGTGTGCGTGTGTGCTGCTGTCTGCGTGTTGCGTGTGTGCGTGTGTGCTGTGTGCGTGTGTGCTGTGTGCGTAGTGTGCGGTGTGCGTGTGTGCGTGGTGTGTGCGTGTGTGGTGTGTGGTGTGTGTGTGTGCGTTGCGTGTGTGCGTGTGTGCTGTGTGCGTGTGCGTGTTTGAGCGTGTGCGTGTCGTGTGTGTGTGTGTGTGCATGTAGGGTGTGCGTGTGTCGTGTGTCGTGTTGCTGTGCGTTGCGTGTGCGTGTGCGTGTGTGACGCGCTTGTGCTGTGTGTCGTGTGTGCGTATGTGCGTATGTGCGTGTCGTGCTGTGCTGTGTCTGGTCTGTGTCTTCGTGTCTGCGTGTAGCGTGCTGCTGTGTACGTG